>JAJIZL010069062.1:0-11737 GCA_023969395.1 Amblyomma maculatum
GCCCACAGACAGACCCAGTATATCCGATTGACACAGACTGGCACCGGGCGTCACATCCTCAAAACTCTCCATGTTCACATCCCAGCTAACGACCCCACACTCCTCTCCATCCCACGCCCTATCCACTCAAACGTTCTTGTCAAACCCCCTTCCCCGAAACTCCCATCCACAACACCACCAGCCCCGCCGCTGAGCCCGGGCAAAGGCGCTCCACAAATATTACGGCTCCGAGACGGATGCCGTATGGATGGAGGCCGCATGCTCGGGCGATGAGGCGGCGGCAGCCGCGGTGAACAATACTCTTCAGTCCATTGCAACTCTCCCCCTCTTCTCTGTTACCTCCTCAGAAGTGGCCGAGGAGACAGCGACCGCCCTTGCAATTGCCCACACGGAAGCTAAATATATACTCACAGACTCAAAAACTGCACTACTAAATTTCGCACGTGGGCGAGTTCGTTTCTGCTTTTTTGCATACTGACCTCGCCCACTGCCAACCCTCCCCGCCACGTGGAACTTATCTGGGTGCCTGCGCACTCGGGGAGCCCTGGCAACTAGGCCGCCAACAGCTTAGCCCGAGGTCTAATACGCCGGGCATGGGCGGTCCCCACGTCGGAGTTCTCCCGGGAGCGCATGCACACGTTTAAAGAGATGACTCAAGCCTACTGGGTCGAGAGACAGATCTACCCCCCCTCACTCCTCCCTCAGCAATTACCACCAAACACTATGGCGCCGCCTCCAGACGCGAACCCTCCCATCCCCTTACAATAGGTCTCGTTACCACCCCACTCTCACCGACCCCTCCTGCACCCTTTGCAACCACACCACTGCCACCCTCACCCACATTCTATTCCAATGCCCGGCGGATCCTCCCCCGCGGGGTCTGGAGCACTTCACCACCTGGGAGGAATGGAAGACCCTGCTACGCTCTGAGGACCTGGTCCGGCAAAAAACCGCCACAGACCGAGCTGCCGACGTCATGAACCGTAGGAACATGAACGTTTGAGTGTAGTGGGGCCGTGCGCGGTCCCAGGGGCCTGCGCGCCCCGAACTCCTCTGTTAAAATAAATGTTTTTTACTACTACTACTACAACCCGGGTACTCCGGCACAGTGGTCGGGAGTCTTACCACTGCACCACCGCGGCAGGGCCCACTTCCGCTGCCTCGCGCGGACAGAAGAGAAAATAGAGAAGGAAAAAGAAGCGGGAGAGAAAGACGCGCGCCGCAAAAACAGCCGTCGTCCACCACCGAAACAATAGCGGGTGCAATGACGGTCTACAACAGACAAAAATATGGTGCCAGGCCAGCCCCAGCCGCAAGCGGCAGTTACCTACCAGTCCCATCCCCGTAGGGTCACCTGTTAAGAACATTTTTCCACCGATGTAGGAGTCCCCCTACTCCCCGCCCCCGGCACGCGGTCTGAGGCCGATGGGACGGAGGCCGGGGCCTCCACGACTTAAGACAGGCGAAGCAGCCACTGACGTCATGATCATGTCAGATCCGATCATGTCGTCTGTTCCAGGCGTCTGTGCGGCGCCTTTCACTTGCCGCTTCCTCGAACGCCGCATCACATATCACTCAGTAACAGACGCAGTAAAGCAGGGCGTTCCGTATCTTTCACTACTTCGCGGAAACCTTAACCGAGCAGTAAGGAAAATGTGGAAGTGAAAAAAGGAGAAAGAGGCCTCCCCATGGGAAAGTGCGATGAGCCAAAAGCCTTTATTGAGCGGTGGGCCGAAGCCCTCCACTACGGCACCTCTTTCTCTTTTTTTCACTTCCACCTTCCTTACGGCTCGGTTAAGGTTTCCGCGAACAGAGCCCCGCCGGGGTGGTGCAGTGGTAAGACGCCCGATTACTGTGCCGGAGTACCCGGGTTCGAACCCGACCACGGCGGGTACGTTTCGATGGAGGCGAAACGAAGCGGCGTCCGTGTGCTGTGTGATGTCAGCGCACGTTAAAGATCCCCAGGTGGTCGAAATTACTCCGGAGCCCTCCACTACGGCTCCTCTCTCTTTCACTCCCACCTTTACCCCTTCCCTTAAGGCGTGGTTCAGGTGTCCACAGAAAACAAGTGAGACAGTTACCGCACCTTTCCCTTCCTGTGAACCAATTATTAATTGGCTATGTAGTGCGGCGTTCGAGGGAGCGCCAAATTAAAGGCACCGCACGGACTCTTACAGACCTCTTCAAAGGGTACTGGACAGAGGGCAGCGTCCCTGAGGAATGGAAGCACGCTAAAATTATTTCCATACCTAAACCGGGCAAAGGATTCCAGATGGGAAACCTCCGCCCAATCTCGCTAACGTCATGTTTCGGAAAGGTAATTCAACACGTTGTCTTAAACAGGCTCCTCATGCACACCGATGCGGAAGCCACGTTTCCCCCTCCATGATTGGCTTTCGAACAGTTCGACTCAGGACATCATATGGCAAATACAACATGACATTCTAGATCCAAATCGCCTAAGAGCCACCCGAATCATCCTAGGACACGATGTGAGTAAGGCCTTTGACAATGTGTCACACGCTTCCATCTTCACTCACCTCTCACAGATGAACGTATAGGCAAACGGACATAAGACTACATCGCTACCTTTGTAAATGCGCGTACGGCTACGCTCCATTTCGTTGACAAAACTAGCAACAAAATTACACTAGGGACGAGAGGAACACCGCAAGGCGCCGTACTTTCACTTTTTCTCTTCAACATCTCTATGAGCGGCCTCCCGCGTCTGTTAGATGATGTTCCACACATACATCATATACGCCGACGACATAACCATATGGACCAATTCTGGCTTCGATGGAGAGATTGCAGAGTCGTTACAACGAGCTATCGACACGATATAGTCTTACATGCAGGAAAACGGTCTTACATGTTCACCGGCTAAATTAGAACTATTAGTTATAAGGAACAAAAGCTTCACAGGCAGAACCAGATACTCGAGAACGTATCCAGTTATACATTAACCACCATCCGATACCCCCCGGTAGCCACGACCAGTGTTCTCGGAATGTTGATTCAGAATAATACGCAGAACATATAACCTATACGCCGGCTACGCGTCACGGCGCACCAGATAGGTGGGCTGGTAAGGCGCATTACCACACGTCCCAGGGGTATGAGAGAAGCTGACCTGTGCAGGATCATTCAAGCCTTCATCATAAGCAGAATCATGTACGCTTGCCCGTACTATCATCTGCGTCGTTACCTGAACTAATTGAAGCCCATACGACAGCCCAAGTGACCCGCTTGTCACGCAGCGTTGCGGGACGCGTAAGTCTCGACAAGCTCCACATACACACCACTAAAGAGGTGTGTGCAACATCCCATTTATCGGCTGACATAACTAGTAGACTAGTTGTTAAACCAATAGCCAAAAATATGCTACCAGGTAGACATGATGCCCGCAGGAAGACAAGGGCACAGACCCTTGAGAAACAGTACGAGGACGATCCACAAGCAGTGTACCTGGATGCAGCTCAACACATCAAAAACGGAGCATACGTGGCATGTATGGCCACTCCGAAGTCAACCTTCATTAATGCCATAACATTTCATGCTAGCTCCATATGCGATGCAGATGAAGTAACTATCGTACTGACCATCGCGGATCCCCGCACCAAAACTATTCTAAGCGACTCAAAGAGCGCCGTTCAAAATTTCGCCAAAAATTCTGTAAGCGCACTCGCGACGCGAATTCTGCGCGACCGATCTCTAAATCAGAACATCAATCTCGTATGGGTTCCGGCTTACGCGGGTAACTCCGGAAACGAAGGGGTCGAAGGGATATCCCGAGGCTTAACGAACCGGGAGACGGGAATGGACGCGCCGATCGAGGCGCCGCGCACATACACGGAGATAAACTTTTATCGCAAGCTAAGATGCATGTATCCCGCCCCTTACCCCGATCTGGATCGGGCGCAATTAAGCCACGACACTCAAACGCCCACAAACAAAGGTCATTCTTAGCCCCTACCGATTATCCTTAATTACAAACGGAGAATACAACCCTGCTTGCCGGCACTGCGGTGACGGGACGCAGTCCACTCAAGACCATATACTATGGGAATGCGCCAGCAATCCCTCTCCAAAGACACACTTGCAAGCTCCCTCACCTGAGGAATGGGACAAGCTGTTTGCCAGCCCAAGAACAACTACGCAACTGGGCCTCGTCGCGCGAGCTCAAGAGGTCGCCCCCGACTGGAGGCCACCCTGTACTCGTCCCAGCCCGAAATAATTCCTTTCATTTTGTGGCAATAAAAGTTGTTGCCGCCATCATCGCGCGGACGCCTAACAGATGACCGGCGGGGTCAGCTTCGCATATGTGTGAATCGTCTGGTGATGTCATGACCGGATGTAACGTCATGATGGCGTCACACCCAGTCATAACACCAGGGGATGACGTCATAGTCATCTCTGTCATCGTCATTGATTTCGCTATCACTGTTTACCAATTAACTTACTAATTAACTCAATTATTCTCAATGCAAACGGTGTTGTTATGACGCTATACAAGGAGAACTGCTCGGCGTGGCTGTCAACAGGGCAGGACACCGGATGCCGCATGAGACGTTAAAGGCTTTCACTTTAAGAAAGGAAAATAAAAAAATGGCTGAGGCTTAGCTTGGTTAAGCCCGATCAGATGCGAAGCATATTAATTGCTAAACTCGGCTTTCCATGGTTACTCTTGGCTAAACTTTTCTTTCCTTGGTTACACGTGCTTTTAGATGGTTTAAACTTGGAATGCACAATGTTTTCCCATCGCATAAAACTAGGTAATAGCATGACTCGTTCATCTCTAATCTAACTGTGTTACCGACACGCACAACGAACATGTCGATACTCGATTGCCAATACGCGAATATGTACGCAAAGCGAAAGCTCTTAGAACACCGACGTGCTAAAGGAATCAGCGCTTTTGATTTCCTCGGCAACGACACGGTCGTATGGGAAAGCCTCCCCGTAAACTACCCGTGTCCAGCCGGCTTGACGTGCACCAACGGTCGTTACGTCTTCACCAAACATGGCTGTGAGGTCACCTCATGTATACCCTTCGAGCCATATCACCGCCATGGTGGTCCTTCAATTACACCGCCAAAGCCGATAAAGCGGTCCCTACGGAAACTGTACAAAACCGAATCGCGCAATTTGTTTTGTTACCTAGACAAACAAACGTTAGGTAGTGCGTACGAGCGCGTACCTCGCTATAAGAACGCCATTACAAGAGCAAATATGGGACTACCTCCAAACGATACCGCTACCAATGACATACCCGATACACAGATGTACAAGTGGGGCAAACTGAAGATGACCGACGTCACCATACCACGTGGTCCGCACTGCGTGCAACCGCAGCCGAAGGCGCGAGCCGGTCCCCCGTCTCTCCTCTGTCGTGACCTCAGCGTATCACGTGGTGTGACGTCACCATACCACGTGGTCCGCACGGCGTGCAACCGCATCCGACGGCGCGAGCTGGACCCCGTCTGATGATGATGATAACAACTTTATTTTCCACCAGATTAGGATGCCTCCAATTTCCGCCCCCGGCACGCAGGCCTAAGGGACGGGAGCAGAGACCTCCGCGATCAGAAGCAGACAAAGAGGTCTTGGTTCTTCCGCCTGGACCCCCGTCTCTCCTCTGTCGTGACGTCAGCGTATCACGTGATGTGACGTAGCATTCCACATTCTTTGCACGGCGTGTAACCGTCACGAAGGGCTGTGGTTTACCTCTAGCAATATGCTTCGCATAAAAAGGGAGCAGAGAGCGCCGCAACAGTGATTCGAACAGGGCGACGATTGGGGTTAACCCAGCCCTGCGGTGATGCCAGACTGCCGAGCGTAATAGAGGGAGCATAACC
This sequence comes from Amblyomma maculatum, assembly GCA_023969395.1. NCBI lineage: Eukaryota > Metazoa > Arthropoda > Arachnida > Ixodida > Ixodidae > Amblyomma > Amblyomma maculatum. Next base: position 5,859 of record JAJIZL010069062.1, read on the forward strand.
ACCGAAATGGGCCCTACGGAAGAGTTCAGACAACGGGAAGCAACAGAAGAGGATCCTAAGGCACGTCGTGTGGCTGATCACTCCATTCGAGTTTCCGAAAGTGCATCTGCGACCCGGATATTTGAAGACTTCGTGAGCAATCCGTTTGCACACATTTGTAGTGTGTGCGACAGACTGTGGCACCAAATGGGTTTGACATCGGTGAGTAATCCAATGTATGAGACTTTACGTTTGGAGACTGCCAAATCGAAATACTGTATAGACAAAACTGAGACCGCTGCATGTTGCTTCACAGATCATCGGGCAGTCTTTGTCTGTGTCAAGCAAAATGAATAAAAGATGTGTATAAGTTCAATGCATTGCTAAACATACAGGACGACAACAAGCTCAGCCTGGCATAGCTGGCATAGCTAGCCTAACCATTGCCATTTTTTTTCAGGATATTCGCATAACGCACAGGATCAACCCTCCACAATTGTGCGAACAAGCAAACTCTTTTTAGAGCGCCATTGCCTCCGATCCGACCATGTATCCAAGCGGTTGACAACTATGCGAAGCTGCGCCTTCCGGTTTCTGTGTCTGCTCCGCTTTGCATCGCTGTGCGGCGCGCCTCGGATGCAACGGCGTTTTGAAGAAAGAAAGCTTGCTCACAAGAAAAGCGGGTGACCCTATACATGCGTCACAGGTTAATAATTGTAATTTATTAACGATGCGCCACTATTGGTGCGTCCACTCCCAGACAACCTTAGAGTACATGAGCGCAGCTGTTGCTGTCTCAAAGGAGATATCCTCGACTTGCATGGCAAGCTCAGCCGGAACTCAGCTTCCTGCAGTGACAGAAGGTGGTGTCAGTTGGTTACCAGCTTTCGCCGGTTCAAGCCAAAGTAAGGATCGGAGTCAGAATTAACAAACTTTATGCACAGCAAGAGACGTACGATACAGAGGAATTGACACTGGTCTTTAAAACACACAGCACGAGGTTCACAAAGGGCAATATGCAGAAAATTCGGCCAGAGAGGCTGTAATAACAAACACAGAGACTTACTTCAAAGCAATAAACGATATACAAGAGAGTCAGAACGAATAAACACCAAATTGCTTATCGCGAACTGTCACAGACCGATTTCTGAGGAGTCACGATGTGGCCGTCCTGTAGACGTGCGCCGCTCCTTCGCAGGTCAGTGGGCTTGCCGAACAGCGGGTTGACCCCAGGAGCCGAGCAGTGGCACTTGAATCACTGCAACACTGTCACTCGAGAATTTTACAACACTGGCTATAACTCTGGCTAGCTTGCCGAAGCGACGAAACCTAAATAAATTGGACCAATAGGCGTCTGTCTATTACAACGCGCCAAGCCTGGCGCGCACATACACGTGAATTCCACTGTACAAGAGTCCTCTCCTCTCCCCGTCGAGATGCGCGTCGTCATTGGTCAGCTTCGGCGCAACTTTCGAGAAGAGACCAGCTGCTTCTCCGTCGCGTGAGTCGTCTTCACCGCCGAATGATGAGGATGGGGCAACGCCGATGCGCGCAAGGCTACGAGCGCTCCTCGCGCGGAAAAGAAAACGTGTTCTGGAACGTTCTGAGCAGACGCCGCGGGCGCTCCCTTTGCGACGCGCTTAACGAAAAATGTGCACGGATTTCGGGACAACATGCAAGACGAAGTTTCATTCATAGCAAGCATAGTATATTGTAGTTTATTTACTTCAGTGAGCGATTTTATTATGTTTACAAAAGAAATATTTAATTAATCTTTAAATGTGTCAATTAGCCTGAGATGCTGATTTGTAACCTTCCCAGCAATCAATCTTCGGGAAAAGAAAACGACGGCAAACAACCGTCTTGTAAGACAAAGGTCAAAATGAAGAGTCTGCCGAAGAAATTCGCAGCCCTTCATGGAGCGCTCGAAATTATAGCCATCAAGGAAATGGTGTCGAACCTTCAGAATTTTAGAAAATTTATATGCGCTACAATGTTTCTGCAACGTTCTGGCCGCAGTTCCCGTCCAATAACTCGAGTAAGCCGGAATACGCCGCAAGGACAACCATAGGCAGCAGCACCACTTAGCACATTTTCTGCACGTCTAACAGGTCGCCCCTATCTTGCCGGACTGCGGTAACAGCACTCAATACAAAATAAAGGTAAACGCGGCACTTTTTGCAAAAATCGGGCTTTCAGCAAAGATTTCATTTTTCATGCTGCGAACTCGAGCATTATATGGAAATACCCTGCCCGAGTCGCTTTGGGACGTTAAACCCCATAAACCAATACATATTGTAATAGCCTTTTTTTTAGCAGAAATACGCGGTCGGCGCCAAAGGGGTCACCGCGGGTCGCGCTGCCGCCTGTGATTGCCAAGACGCCGCGTGACGACATTTTGAGGACCTGATGAGCTGCCGATGCGGCTCCGTCGCTGCGATGCATGCCTATCGCAGCCGCGGCGTTGTGAAAGTGATCATGGCACGCTATTTTCACTCGAGTGATTATCGGGAGTTTCACCACCTGTATCCATACCAGATGCACCCACAAACGACGCGGCACTTCTGTTGTGGAGAGCGGTCAACCATCAGCGTATACCAGCTTTGCATGAAAACTTGCTTTGGTATAGAGTAAGGTATTTTGAAGAGTATGCATGTCATTAGCAGAAACTACATGCCTCTCAGAGAAACCTTGGCGCGCAAGTTCTTGGGAAGGGCAGCGAACAATGCACCGGGCGACTATACCTCCAGCACACGCCTCCTGCCCCACCCGGAAGATCATTGTTCTGGATAAAAAAGGAGGCGTGGGGTGGAGGAGGGCGGGTAGGGCGAGGTGTACCAAATTCCTGATTTGAGTGCAGGCATTGTACGACGGGGAAATTTTTATGGCAAGGATGAAGAAGCTGCCATCAGACAAAAATGAACAGTGAGGGAAGCGCGGTTGCCGAGCTCTGCAATGAATGTGTGACAGTGATGGAGCCACTGAGACCAAGCCAGACCCCTGCAGACTGCTGCTTGAATCATGGCACACTCAGCAGGCGTAGGAAACCTTCCCTTTTCGTAAGCTCGCGGTATAAGTGTAGTGAATCTATGGCTCACGTATGTTGGAAGCCAAGCTGTAACTCCACCACGGTGATACCTTCGTGAGAAAACCACGTTTTGAAATGCGTTTTCTTACTGAAGCCTCGTTTCTTTCATTTCTCACTTTATTTGCATCCCCAGACAGGCCAGAACAACGTAAAATATTTTCGTGTGAATCGGATAGCTTTCTCCTACTCCCTTTTCAGTATGCCTGATGGCAAACTTCTCGAATAAAAGAAAAACTATTTTTGATGGGCAGCAAGGGGTGAAAAAACACGAGGCCACATATATGAACAACTTCGATGATTACTCGCTTGGATGCATCGAACCAAACCTCGCCAAGTGCGCTCTAGACCTGGACCCGCACATAAGCAGCTGCGCAGGGGTTCCACGAATATGCCAGGTATATATGTGCCATCCGGGAGGCGATCCCGCAAAGCCGTTACAGCATGCGACTCGGTGAGCAGTGGGTTCTTTTTAATCACTTGCTCGTTCGCAAAGAATCATCACCGCTTGATTGATGAGTTGTGCAATGTTTAGCATAGAAGCCGTAGCGTGCACCCTTGCGCAAGAAAACGAGACACGCGAGCACAACCACGCGCCGATGCAGTCTGCCCGTCCCATTGCGAGACTGCCCTCCGGGAAATGATCGCTGTCAACGCTTAAAGGGACACTAAAGAGAAAGCTGAAGTGGGCTTGCATCGATAGAATGACAATTCCTGATTACAAAAAATCCACTCTTAATGAAAACAGTAAAGAGGAAGAACAGAAATACAGGTATCGCCGCCACAGCCGAAACGCACAACTACAAATCACGTGACGCGCTAGGGATCACGGAGGCTGACTAATGCGAATTACGTTGCCCGTTTGAATGCGGTCGTAGGTTTTGTCTCGAATATAATAACACGCTTTTATCATACGTAAACGACGGCGAAAAGACAACGTCAACGTTGCAAGGCAAATACAAAAATATACTTGGAGGCGCCACAGACGCCCACTTCAGTTTTGGTTATGTTTCGGCTCAGGCATTTCGTGCGCACTCGGATAGTTTGTTTGGACCTTCAGCGCCTGAATTACGAGCTTGGAGTAGTAGATGCGGCTTGCTGGTTTCCATTTGAGCATTCGGAGGCGCGAGCGAGCGAAATCCACTGCCGCCGACACGCTCCTTAGTTCACACTTCTGCGCCAACATATCGCCGCCGTCGCCGCTTCGACTGCAACCCGGCCGCTCGACTGTAGCTACGTACGCCACGAAAAGCGTACATATGCTAAGTACCGAAGGAAAAACGCATTACCATTCAATTGTTCACTAAATCATGGCACATCTGACCAACATACTGCGTCAACAAGACCTTCAACGTGCTATTTGCAGGCGTCGTAAACAAAAGGGGCATACTTGCCGCTCATACCAAGGAGAGCGTCAATATGTCGCGCTCGTCGCCCGGCGAAAAAAGGGCCTGGGGTAAAAAGTAAAAACTAAAAATAACGAAGCCCCAGAAATACATTACAAAAGGTAAAAAAAAAATCGATTTGTAGAAAAAAAAAACGCCATCGGTAAGATGCGAACTGGCTTCTGCTTGTTCCGTAACGTTCGGCGCTAACCCCTCGGCTACGCCGCGCTTTTTTTTCTTTATTGCATGAAATTGTACAAATACATCAGTATTTCTGGTCTTTATTATTTCTGGTCTTTACGTCATGGCCCCATTTACAATAAAATGTTTCTGCTGCCGGTCTAAAAATTACAACAACTGGGTTCATTTTAACATATGGAATTTCACAGCGCTGGCAAATTTAGTGGCGCCGGCACTTCGGTCATGTTCTGCTACCGTGGACGTAATTTTCGCTGAACATGGAGCTGTAGCACGAACCTTGAAGGAAAAACGTACGACGGAGCTCCAAAACTGACAAGCGCAGCAGCGAGGACACTATTTTGCTGGTAACTAAATCTTATTTGTATGTAAACATGTCGGGAAGCGTACGATGACCGAGGGCTCGGTTTGTTTATACACAGTGCAAGAAACAGCGCTAAAGCTGAGAAACATGTATTGTGCATTACAAGCGCTCTGTTTTTTGTTTTTTTTTTTTTTTCTTCCTTTATGGGCCCATCGCTCGTTAAATTACTCCCTTCATCGTTTTATTTATTTCGGCTGTGGCCGTCATCTCGAGTTCGCTATTGCCATGTTGGCCCTTGAGGGATGCGACGCCGCGGGCACGGTGGCCGCGGGCCGCGCTGGTTCGCTAGCTATCACGGAGTCTCCGCTTACGTCAAGTCTGCGTCACTCAACTCAGACTACGTAGTCGGAGGGCACAGTTTGAATGGTTTGAATTCGACCGGCGGGAACTAGAAAAAAAACCTCAACTTCTTATCGCAATATCTCAGCAATTATTCGATTTTTTGCTGCCGGATATGCAGCGGCAGTGTCACCAAATGTAGTTTATTAGATTTTCATAGCATCTTTGGATGTCTTTAGTGTCCCTTTAATGCAACGGTTCACATACCAATCAGGCCTGAACGGCCAGAAAGTAATCAAATCTAAGTACAAGTCCTTACTTCTGTTTTTCTCCTTTAACAAACGAGGTTCCTTGGAATGGTGACTGACACGACTCTTCCGTGCGAGAAAATGGAAGGCGCCGCGTCATGGTTCCGCCATGCCTTTTTGACAAGGCCCTTTAGGAATCTCATGGGAGCAAGCTCAGCACGTAGTCAATTTCACAAAAATGCTTCGAGAAGGATACGTTTCCATTGGTCGGCTTGAATTCATCTCTCTTCCCCGCAGAGTCCCATTGTGCTGCGAGCTTTTTGCATTGCGAGAAACGATGG
>JAJIZL010069077.1:0-14749 GCA_023969395.1 Amblyomma maculatum
TTTAAAGCAGCACACAACTACAGCCAGCAAAAAGGTATGGCCCTTTTAATTATGACAACTTCAAAGCCATTCTCCACATCCTGCCCACATGATATGGCGCTTCTACTTGTAGAGTAGAACCTTGGTTATGCAACTTTTGGGGGAAGTTTGAAACTGTTGTATAACCTGGGCACCGCATCGTTGTAAATCTAATCAAAATGTGCACAAAATACCTCACATTGCCACATCAATTCCAAGAGTCATATCTCTCTTTGGACGAAAAAGGATAGCCTCAAAATTTATGTTGATGCCATCGAAGAGATGGTTCAAAGAGGCAGCTTTTAAAGGTTCCCACGTGCGTTCCCATCACTATGCATTATGCTGGCATCACGTGGGCCTTCCAAACATTGTATTTGATGCATAACAGACGTTTTAAGACGTACTGTACAGCCATGCCAGCAACGTGTTTCTGATCACACTCAATTCGGAACCATTGTCACTCTGCAGCACAAGCGGCAGTGTCCATATAAGGCTTTCACATCACGCGGGACAAAACCATTTAGACTTGTTCACCTATGGTGTGAATGTTGTGGGCGATTCCTCTGCCCGAGGGATGCGCACGACAAATACACAGTGGGCCGTGTAACAAACATCTTTAATCTCACAGGGGTCGTCGAAGGCGGTGCTAGGTCGTCGTCCGGGGAGCTGCAGCCTGCGGGTCGTCTCCTGTGGAGAATCGCCAGGCGCGAAGCAGGAGCGAAGCAGGAACGAAGAGCAGGAGCGAAGAGAGAGCGAAGAGAGAGCGAGACGGCGGCGCGTGCCTTCTTTTATAGCCCCCTCGCGCGGAACCGGTTATCCCCGAACGAGCGGGGAGAGGGAAACAGGCACCGCGCAGGGAGCATTGGGAAGTGGCGCGGCCTTCGAATGCGCGGCGCGCCACGGGCCCTACAATGTCGAACTTGAAGGCAGTGGGATGCTTCATGCAGTGTTGTGTGGCGTGTCTCCACTCACACGATGCTCCCGAGCCAAATGTGCGGTCCGATAAAGCTGCAGTGGAAACCATTTTCAGACTGCAATACTGATCATAGAAACATATATTCTCACTGCCATTATCTGTTACGAATGTAAATTAATTTCTGTAATGCGTTTGTAAGTGTAGGACATGGAAGGTGGTGTATGTGAGAGCCAGCACCTTGCACGAATAGTCGCATGTATGAGTCAAGAGCCATTGGCAGAACTACCAACAAGGGTTTCGTATCCTCAATCAGACCCTTACTTGTCTCAGTCATAATTACAAGTTGAAATGCTCTCTATTGGCATGAGATTGTCCATAAAATATTCTGCCATTATCTCGCATTTTGAACAGTTCCGACTGGTCATTGTACAAGGCTGGCAGTGCATCATGTTTTGTTGTATAATTTAGGTTTTTAATGCACTATCCCAATATGAAGTATGTACCTACGTCACAGTGGCCGCCATTTCTAGGAGCATGCAGCACGGCGAAAGGCAGCGGGCCTATCTAACTGCCTTATCGCCACTTGCACTGCTGAAGCTGTAAAATGTGCTACACAGTGTCGCCCGTGATGTCACTTGAATACCAGCTGTAGTAAATTTGCCATGCCAGCGCAAAATCAGTCATTAAATGCGGGTCGTCGCCTCAGCAGAGGAAGCATAATCAGGGTTCAACTTTACTACAGAAACCATAAGCAAGTTTTGAAACAACATAGAACGTTTTTCAAATGGTCATCATGTTTTTCTTGCTAAGTCATACGGGGAACATAAATGCTTCCTGCAATTTAGCATCACTATAAGAAGCATCCCCCACTATAATGAAAACCTTTAGTCCCCTATTTAAACTTGAGTTTATGTCATAGGTATCTGTAAGCTTGTACCTTACAGCAGAGAGTAGAGAGTTTCCATGGCAAAGAAAGCTTTGATCGCCTCAGATTCCGCCCTCTCCTCAGCTTGCTTCAATCGTTGTGGAAGCTCGTCTGGTTCAGTTTCAGTGCCACGCAAACTGGCAACTTCCTCCTCAAGCTCTGACTCTTTCGAGCCTGAAAGGCCTTGACCTCTCAGCTGTATACCAACTGCCACAAATGGTAACAAAGGCCAATTCAGTCACAAAAGTTATATTCTACTATACACATGACCATAAGGTTTGCAAATAGTTTAATACTCCTTCACTGATTTGTGGTGTTTTGTTTCTAGACATGGCATGGTAGGGCCCTACTCGGCTGAAATACTTTGTGAGAATCTGTATACAGTAAGAAAATGAATGAATACAAAGGTGAATTTTATACCTAATAAACAAACAAAATCTATCCAAATATAACTGAAACCCCAGTAAATACATGGGCTGATTTTGTGATCAAGAAACGAAAAAAAATTAATCCAGGTACGTTACGACCAAAGTGCGCTTCTAGAACTGCTAGAGTATAAACGTAGTATAGTGAAATCACTCAGCCAGAAATTTTTACTAAATCTGTTGTTGGTGACATTGTTGCCCTGAAGATGCTGCCTGGTGATTACATTACTTACTAAACATCTCTTTTTGGTTTATAAAACAAGCACTAAAACGTGCCTCCTTGTGCAATTTTTAGTTTTTATAAGATTCTGTGGTTATATTACGTGAAAGTACCTCTTTATCAAAAATTCACTATGGAATCAAATTCACCTGTGTCTGATTTCATGTGAAAACCAAAGCTTCAAATGAACACGGCATTGTGTTCCACTGTTTAGAACATTTAAAAGGCAACAGATGAGAAACGCATGCGAGTCAAGCATCGCAAAACTGAACATGCCACGCCTCCATTTTGCCCATCACCCCCTTGTATTTCACCTTACAGAGTGCTGCGATTGCTCGGCCATTTCTTCCTTTCCCTACTTATTGCTGCGCTTTTCCGCTCTTTTACTTTCTGAATGAACTGCGTCGCCTTCCTTCCAGGTTCATAGCCAACTTTACTTTTTTTTTTATCCTATGCTCTGCATGCTTTCCCTCATGGTTCCAAGGCTTATGTAAAGTTGGCTCTTAGTGTGGTGAGCCTGATGGTAAAGCCATTAAAAATCAGTTTCGTGTTTTTCGTTTTTTCACAACTGCCCTTCGATTCTAAGTAGGGCATTTGCATTAATGTAATTTGAAGGGAAGTACATCCCGTGGCCAGATGAACTTTACAACTGATAGTTACCAAACATGGTTTACTAATTAGGCAAAAAATGTAACTTATGGAAGAGGAACTGGGACTTCATTTTTATTTTACTATAGCCGACTTTACTGTAGTGGGGATCCACTGTATTAGCGCTACACTGCATGTTCCTTGTCAGTTTCGCTGAGCTAAGACAGTGTACTCTTCGACAGGCCCTCCAATGGTTAGCCAGCTTTAAGAAAGAAGTAAATGAACCAGCTGTGAATGGACCCCTTTCTAAGTCAAGCCAGAGCTTTGAAATCAATACTGGGTTGCAAGGAGCCACAAATTTGCAGTGATGCCAGATATGACTAGGACAGATATTGAAAAACATTCCTAATCAGATGTCTAGTTCTGCGAATGCACCATGCCAGTAATTTAACTCACCAGAAAGAGTGCTATGTAATGATTGATCACTGGCCTTTAATTGTTTTCCCATTTACAAAAGTATTGACTAGCTGTAAGATGAACTGTAGGAACTAACATAATTTGAGAGAGCTGAGGCTGTGTGATCACCATATGCATGATCTGATTCTGCATTCCCAGGCCATAATGATTGCAAACAAGACATTGCTTTCTCCAGTAGACACGATATAAAAAATTAAGATGGGTTTTAAAACACCTACGTGGAGCATCAGAATATTGCAAAAGTGTATTCAAATTCTCATGACAATCAATTTTTTCTTCAGTTTGGGTTATGCATAGATAAGCTTTCTAACTACTCCAACACAGCCCAAAAACATGTAGTTGCTTGCCTTTTTATCCAATTCCAGCCTGAGATGCTGCAAGATTCGCTCTTCAGGCGTTTCCCCTTTTCGTTTTTTTGTAGAACTGTTTCCCAGCTCTCAACAACCAGCAGTCACTAACGTATAAGAGGCCTGGAGGAATTTAGGACTAATGGTATAATGAAGAATGCAATTTGAAAATTATTTTCAATAGCTAGCTATGGTAATTACAGAATAGTGCAAGCTCAGCATCAACACTAAGGTAACAGGTGATGCCACCAAGCTGCCCATTAAGGCCCGGAGAAAAATATTTTTTCTGATGTACTGCATGTCATAAAGTCGCTGCAATTAGTGTCCCAGACTTACAGAATATCATAAAAAGCTTTCTGCAGAATAATTTAGCAATCAACCAGCTCCAAGATGCTGTGGAGCTGGCAGCTGCACATAGGGTTCACGACCACCCTGTACAGAATTTCTGGCTCAAACAGGCATCTGCTGCACACGGCTAACTAAAATACGTTGCTGCCTAATAATCTTAAAACATATATATTGACCTGCAGATCCATTTAATTTATGACTCTGTCTCGGAGATTAGATTGCAAACGTAAGCATTTATGCTGTTGTTAAAAAAAATGAAAACAATATATTTTACAGACATCTCAAAAACCAATGTAAAACAATTTATCATATATGGCCTGTAACACACGAATGGAAGGTACACAAGACTGAAACCTTGCTGGTCTCTGGCCGGTGGGCATCACCATCTCCCTCCCCTTCCTCAAGCATTGGATTCAGTACTTTTTCCAGCTAGCTGCACACAGGTAAGAAGAAAACCTATTAGTAGACACTCTCATAACCATCTTTGCTTCACTCTGTATTATGGCTTGAGAACGACGTCACTTGCCTTAACGTACAAATGCAACTGTTCAAAATTGAGCTCCTGCTTTGAAAAAGTAATGACTACAAACATTTGCGTTTTTACATATCGGACGCCTTGGGAGGAGACGCTTATATCCCCGCCCTTTGTGTCCGATATATAAGAACGGTAAATGTTGAAGCCAACATTCACCACTTGATATGGGACTGTCCGGCACTGAAACCGACACGAATCCGGCACTTGACGACAACTAGCCTATCAGCAAGCAATCCTGCCTCGTATATCACCTCGACACAGGGACATCATCGTCCGCTCCTGGACTTCATAAAACCACCCAAACTTTTTCAATCAATTTAATCATTTCTTCATTTCATACCCTACTGATGCCCTCAGGCAATAAATATCGTTACAAAAAAAAATATACCGCACAAGTAGGCAATTTACTTTCCGGTTCTAACCAAAAAAACAGATAAACATTCGCCGGTAAAAAAAGTACTTCATCTGAAAAAAAAACGCCGGTTCTTGGTATGTAGGGCCAATTCCTGACAAAAAAACATTCCACTTCCGTCCCTTCAGAGTACAGAAACAAGCACAAAGCATTTTAGCAATGGCTCCACTTGTTTACGTCATTGCAAAAACCGCGCACAGCGATGTGTGCGAAAAGCCTTTCTTTGACGTGACATCTTATTTTTTTTTCTCCCTTAATATCAACGTTGGGAAAAACAATGACTGCACTGTTCATATATTGAGTACTACTTTCCTGTTCCTTCACCCCAGGAAGTGCCGTAAATATAAGTAAGGAAGAAACCTGGGAGACCCTGCACAGCTCTGACCCTGAGACCCAGCTGGCCGCGATCAACCTGGCTTAGGAACAACGGTGGTGGGAGCGGTAAGGACTATGAATTGCATCCCGGCCAGCATCCGAGGCGAAGCGCCACGCTATGCACCCTTCCAGCCGGGTGGAGAGGATACGCAAAGTTTATTCCTCCTCATTGATAAACATGCATACATGCATACCGCCACCGCGAAATAACAGATAACTGGCTCAGTGCAAGGGCCCCCCACCTCTACATCTGCAGGAAATACAATAATAGTCTGTATACTTACGGCTGTACTTGACAACTTGTACGTCGAGCAGCTCTGATGAGCCAGTTGCCCGCCGTGTTTTATCCTCTCGGGCCAGGTAACTTTTACCCAGTTGCCCTTTTGTGAAGGGCCGCTGAACGTCGGTCAGGTTTTTGAGTTATGTTTGACAACTGGGTCAAGCCCGTGTATTTGATTAACATACCCTACAGCAAGAGATCCATCGAGAAATCGGAACAGTGCGAACTTGTACAAGCACAGAACGTGATGTCACATGTCACCAATGGATCACAAAATAGCCAAACCATGGATCTAAGTTTAACCCTTTCAATCACGCGGGTGCGGCGACCGCCACCTAGGAGGGAATAATGTATATTTTTCTTTTTTTACTCATATCTTATGCCATTTAGCTCCAAATCTAGCTCTTGTTATTTCGTTTTAAATTGTTTCAACAATCTTTATCCTCGTTTTTTTTCCTTCCTTTATAGCATCTTTTAACATGTATACAAGTATTCTTCTCTTTTCCGAATTTTACAGGCGGGTATCATTTGTCTTTTCAGATCCCTTAGGTTTGTAAAACTAAACTTCCTAAACCATGGTTTGGCCTCACCGCCTGTGCATGCCTACGCTATGGTCCCTGGAAAAGCCTGCGCCTACACGCCACATCTTTGTCTCGCCTTTACGGTTGACACACACTGAATGTTCTTACACAAATTCTGCATCTGCTTTGTGTCTGCTTACGTTTTGTGCGCAATAATAATGCATCATAATGTGTACCCTCAGCGAACATCGGTTATCCTCTCTTCGCACTACATGTCCTGCCCATGTCCATTTCTTCTTCTTAATTTCCACTAGAATGTCGGTAACTTCAGTTATTTCTCTGACCCACTCTGCACGCTTTCTATCTCTTAATGTTACCCCTACCATTTTTCGTTCCATAGCCCTCTGGGTTGTCCTCAACTTAAGTAGAACTCTCTTGGTTAGCCTCCACGTTTCAGCCCCATAGGTGAGTACAGGCAAGATGCAACTGTTGTATACTTTCCTCTTGAGCGATACCGGTAAGCTGCTAGTCATAATCTGTGAGTGCTTGCCAAATGCGCTCCATCCCAATCTTATTCTTCTTGTTATTTCCTTTTCATGGTCCAGATCTGGGGTTACTACCTGTCCTAAGTAGACATATTCGCCTACTACTTCCAGTATTTCGCTACCTAATGTAAACTGATGTTCCTTCCCGAGGCTGTTGAACATTACCTTAGTCTTCTTCATATTGATTTTCAACACCGCACGGAGCGACGTGGCTCAGCGGCAGAGAGGCGCGTTTTCAGCGTTGCTCTGTTACTGCCGCCTCATCGTTCGGTCAAGGAGAGTGCAATCACGCTATTTCCCATTTTTATCACTCAGCAGAATGAAGTAAGAAAAAACAATGATGAAATTTCTTGTAACGTATCGCATTTTAAGGGTCGCAACCCTGCAGTGGCTACTACACTGCGACACCGATTTGCATTGCAAGCAGTGAATTTCACCTGCTCCTTTCGAAAATAAGCAATATCCTGCCACACTAGCCTGTTTTTTTTCTTTTAGTATCCTTCCAAGCTTTTACTGAACTTTCTCGATGCGCTCATAATACTCGGATCAGACTAAGTGAGCGTCTGCAGGCACTAGGTTCTTGGCCCAAACCGGATTAGGAATACAAACTTCACCCGAAAAAAAAAAAACGCGAGAACGGAAGTTGAGCCCCCCAAAGCCTTTTACGATTACCTGCCTCGCGACCTGCGTCAGGGCGACACGCGAAATTTTCTAAAAACCCAAAAACGGCGCGACAGCGACGAGCGGCACTGCTTTGGCGGCCCTCAGCCCGTCGCGTGACGCCGTCGCGCGGCGTGTCACCGCGAATTGTCGCTTCATGAGGTTCGCGTTAATAACACCTAGTACCGTTCGAGCTTTTTTAATAACATAAAACAGTGTTTAAATTCAGAACCCATATTCACTGCTCAACACTTAATTCCATCTGTGGATTTTTTGTAAAGGCAGTGAAAGATGCGTTCGCAGAAACATTTCTCAACAATGTTTGAGATTTTTATCCGGCAGAAAGAATGACACGTATGTCCCATTTGCGTTGAGTGGTGACAAGCAAAAGACATATCTCTTGCATATACCCACAAGATCCGGTTCCAAGAAACTGCCAAAAGGTAATTGCACAAAGTGAGATCGAGTATGTCGGGCTTGCATAAAATAACTATTTTGCACTTCTTTATTCATTCTGGAAAAACAACTACATTGACCATTTTTTTTTCAACTGTTGGCTGGTTTTAAATACTGATAATGATCGAACTGAGGTACATTCATCAAACTGGTCATCTTTCCAATATTTTTAGTTTAAAAAAATTCCTTGCACTGCTGGTCTGAATATTTGGCCATTAAATAGTTGGTGCCCAAGCATCGCTGGATTAAGCTTTGGTTTGGTTTGTGGGGTTTAACGTCCCAAAGCGAGTCAGGCTATGAAAGACGCCTAGTGGAGGACTCTGGAGATTTAGAGCACTTGGGGTTCTTTAACGTGCACTGACATCGCACAGCACACGGGCGCCTTGCTTTTCGCCTCTATCGAAAAGCGGCCGCCGAGGCCGGGATTCGATCCCGCGTCCTTGGCAACAGTAGTCGGGCGCCATAACCACTGCGCCACCCCGGCGGGATATGGCTAAGGAGGTTGTGGCCCAGGGTCTTATCTCCGAAGGTAGGAGGAGGGGGCCAATTTATTCTAACCTGCTTTATATATGGAACGACAAACAATGTAACTTATGAGCAACAGGTATGAAGAGAAAAACCCAGAACGAGACGAGACGGGGCCCCTGCCTAATCCGACTTATTTTTTTAACAACTGGGGAGACCTTGCCGAGCTACAAAAGCAGACATTCCCCACCATTCTTGGAGGCCCCTTTCGCGTGAGGTGATCTGCACCTGCTTATATTATCACAAAAGGTTTAATGGTTTCCCCTCCATCCTGTGACAGTGCACTACATGAAAAAATGTAATTGAAAGAACTGATGAAATGAAGTTTTTCTTACACCGCCACTATCTCTATCGCCCTTCATCTCTCAAATAGTTCAGCCAGTCTTTTTCTGCTGCTTTAGGGGAGGAAAATGGGCTGCGTCAGAGTGAGTGCCGGAGCAGTCCCTTAAGTCCCTACTAGTCGCTTAGGCGGACCGCCGTACCGTCAGCTGTGATAAATGGCTTATTCCTCACAGGCGCCCTGACTACATGTTGCAGTTCCTAAAACGCAGATTATCTTTTTTCCTAAATAAATGTTTAAACCAAAGTGTCCATTTTACGACTGCTATCCGGAGACAAATATGCGAACTCTTTGTTACATAAGTTATGTCGGCTTCTTTTTTGACGCTGAGTTGTTAATAATGAACTTTTCTTGGTGCTGACTTTTTTACTTCTCCTTATTAACGATATTTGTGCTCTGTGTATGTTTTGCTTGTAATCCTGGCATGTGCAATAAAAAATGATGAATATTGTCTTATTTGCTAATGCACAGAAATGCTTTGTATGCTACCGCCTTGTAAGCCCCAGGCACCCTCAAGCTGTTTCTGAACAGCTTTTTGTCTGGGGACCCAGAATGACATGTTGGAAGTAAATGATGATGATGATGATGTGTTGCCTCCACGTCTGACTGCTAATGGCTTCGCTTCTGCTTTGTGCGGTGCCAAACTAATGCATCACTCTCGCACTAATTGCAATGTCGCAGTGATCACATATTGTCCTTCCTTAGTTTAATATAGATAGAATGAGACGGGGAATATTTCAGAAGTGTAGTATGGAAGTGAGCAAGGATCAAAGAAAAGGAGGGGAGTGTTTATATAGGCGCTTTAGCCCAGAGCCATTTTCCGTAATCCAGTTCTGCACCAAAAAAGTTACCTTGTAAAAGCCATTAGAAAATTAGCGCTCAAAATCCAGTCGGGTTGTGGCCTCACATTCCACCTGTAAGTACACGAAAACGTGTTCAGTTGAGCCTTACGCGCTCGCTACCGAGCAGTAAACTGATGTGGTAGATGTGTTCAGCAAATAATAGTCCCAAACTTAGTGACAGGTTTACAAAAGATCCTGAGCTGTGGAGCCTGTGGGAGCGGGCCATTCGCCGTGAAAGGTGGCATGCAAAAGATGGAGATCGCCTATCACTTCGCACCCGAGTGATTTGACCTCACCGGACAGACGACGCGGCTGCGCGCAGGAAGTGTGCCTTCTGTGTTTCCTGCGTTTCCGCAGCATCTGCAGACGCCCGTGAGTATTATTGCAGAATCTGAAACCATGACATGCTCGGAGAAAGTATTCGCCTTTCTCACGTGAGACGAGCTGATACCCATAGGCACCAGAGGGACGCCTCAGGGAGCGATCTTTTTCCACTGCTCTTCAATGTTGCCCTCATGTACCTGCCAGAACAATCTAATGCCATAAAGGGAATCCGCCACGTCCTCTACGCGGATGGCATTACCATATGGGCAACGGAGGGCAACTTGGGCCAGATGGAGGAGGCCCTCCAAGAGACTGCCACTACGGTTCAAAGGTATGCAGAAGGATGCGGACTTCGCTGTTCCCCGGACAAGTCGGAGCTCCTCGTCCTGCGCGGGAAGGGGGATACTGCACCGCTGAAAATCTCGGTCCATGATACACGTATTCCCGAGGTGGAGACAATGCGGGTTTGGGGCTGCTCATTAACAACGAGGGTGTGAACGCCGCAGCGATCACCAAGCTCCGAACGGTGTGCGAACAGGTCATTCGTATGCTATCTCGGATCGTAACCAAGAAGAATGGTATGTAAGAAAAAGATACCCTTAGGCTAATACAGGCCTTTATCAGCTGCAGGATAGTGTAGGTGGCCCCGTACTTTCGTATGAGGAAAACCGATTTTATCCACCTCGACGTTATCATTCTAACTGCTTATAAGATGGCGCTCGGGTTACCCATGAAAGGCATCTACGCAGCGTCTGTGGGGTGCACATTACGGTTGATGACCTAATTAGCGCCCACAACTGACTAGAACCAAGACTGGTCGCAGGGTCAGAAAATTTGAACATTTGCTTTCCACGACAAGTGGCTGGGAGAGAAGATATGCCTCAAGAGTGTAAGAGCAAATTCCTTACGCTTCCGCTCCCCAAAAACATGCACCCGGAGCGTCATCATGCAAGACGAGTGGCGAGAAGCAAGAAGATGAACGCATCTTATTCAAGCTAACGAGCTCTGCACGACCCATGTTGTTCTAATAACTGATATATTCAGGACGACAGCCCGTGCACCAAAGCCTACTGCCTGCGGACTCCACCGCCGCCAAATTTGTTTAGCTTGATGTTCTCGTCTTGATAGTCGCTACACGTGAAGACGGTGGTCAATTATTCTCGGAAATGCAGCATTTTCAGAGCGCAGGACGTTACAGGAGACGATATGAAAAGTACTCGTCATCGACTCAAGTGACGATGACTCCGAGTACATCTTGGGCATTTTGTGACGTCTGGCACGCAAGATATTGCATGCAAGCAGCGCTAAATCGCATATTAAAATAGCATAGTCAATAGACAGCCAGTTTAGTGATAGTTTTGTAATGCGATAAATTTTAGGACGCCGTTTTCTGGAAACTCCGGTGTTGGCGTAGGAGTTTTGAGCGAACAATAGCGGCCATAGTTCAGTCAGGTAATAGTGACAGGAGACATGGCTTAGTACTGAATGGTCTAAGGGATGTGTGACGTAAAAAAAGCCATAAAATATAAAACAGCCTAGAGTAACGGCTGACTGGTAGTTCCTTTGAAGTGAGAAGGTGGGATAGGAATTAACCTTCGAGTACCTTTTGATCTGAGGTCGGGCAAACTACTCCTAGACCACGAACGCACGTTGGTGTGGCTTTTGTACATCGGGTTTCTAGTTGTGTGCCAGGGCTTATTTCAAATAATGTGGTAGTTTACGGTAGTGCTCTGATAACAGTGTAAGAAAGAACAGAGGAACCGAAAGCAAGGTTGGTGATTAATACAGTAGGAAGGCACATGTAGGCTCAAAAGGAATCACAAGCTTGTTGCTGTTGTTGTTGTGGCTGTAGGAAAAAGGAACAGAAAATGCACGGCCCTGCTACTGGCTTGTAGCTGAGCCACCTCCGCTGCCTCGTGCAGACCGAAGAGAAAATAGAGAAGGAAAGGAAAGGCGGGAGAAAGACACGCGCCGCAGCAACGGCCGTCGTCCACCACCGAAGCGGTGGCAGGTGCAATGACGGCCTACAAAAGATAAACATTCGGTGGCAGGTTAGCCGCCACCGCAAGCGGCGGTGACCTACCTGTCCCCAATCGCAAGGGGAGTCACAGAAGAAGCTCTTATTGACGCCACATATTCTTAAAGGCGGAGCTCAAGTTCCCCCATAATTTTCTCTGTGTGCATTCAGTGATCCCTTTCTTTTCATTTTCAATTAAGTAAAATGGAGGCTGCAATCATTTTCCTCTTCGCCCATACATTACAGTTTTTACAATACCCAACATTTGTCATTATATTCTCAGGACTCAAGCCCCAGGGAGCCTGAAGGTACACGTAAGCGAGAACCCGAGAATAAGGTCGGCTTCTAGTTCCGATAACAGAGTCCAGCCCCAGCGCGCCTCTCGAACTAACAGCCGCTCCGTGGTC
Organism: Amblyomma maculatum; assembly: GCA_023969395.1. NCBI lineage: Eukaryota > Metazoa > Arthropoda > Arachnida > Ixodida > Ixodidae > Amblyomma > Amblyomma maculatum. Next base: position 12,504 of record JAJIZL010069077.1, read on the forward strand.
GTCGAACCCAAGCGCGGCAGCCGCGCGGCGCGAGGCACGTGGCATTATTCTCCCCCGCGAATGGAAAACATCGTCCCGAGGACAAGGTGAGAGGAGAAAACAAAATTAGGGATGAGATGAACTGTACAATAAGTTCAGGTCTCACTTGCAGGAAGCGTCAAGGTTACAAAACGCGGCGTTCACACAGAGCTCAGTCAGGCTACGAGTACAGCTTTAAAAGAGTAGCCACCAACATTTCGAGTTCTGGTTTTATGATTTTGCTTGATGCCTTGGAACCCAGTGATAATATAATGTAGCATAAAACGTTCCACCGCACCCCGAATAATGAATTACACAGCGATATTTCAAGCTCAGTTTCGGTTTTCAATGTTAGCAGCACAAACTGCGGCGTGACGTAGACGCCGCGCGCGCAGAACAAGTTATTCATCACGTGACCTCAAAATCTCACGCCAAGGCGTAAGCATTCGTCTGCTTTTAAGAACAGGTGCGCGACGCATAACATGCGTCCGCGCTGACGATGACATGGTGACATCGCTGTCGTCGTCGTTTCCGTCCTGACCATCCTCGCCGTCATCGAGCGACATTGATGATTTATGGTAGCAATATTTTGCCGCCAATGGGGGCCCACAGAATCGCTATCGGTTCTACTCGCTGGCGAGCCTATCACCAAGCCCGCCGCCCGATGGTCCGGGCAACGTTTCTGAAAGTGAGAAAGCAAGCGACCACGATGTCCGCCGAGGCAACAACTGATAAGTAAGTGGTCGATGCACCGCATGATTTTGTACCGCTGTGATGTTATGCAACAGCTACATGTATCATTTGGCCTTCGCTCCTAATTTCACGAGAGCGTACCGCATGGTTTTAGGCCAGTGCCATATTAAGCAAAGCTGCTAATTGTACATGAGAGAAATGAGTACGCGTGTAAGGCACACGCACGTTCTCGGCCACAGCTGTGTCAATGATGTTAGAAAAAGCTGCGAAGTACATGAGTGAAATAAGTATACGTCCTTGGCACGCGAATTTTGTTTGCTTTTACCGATATAATAACTGCACGCTTATGCGTCTGTTTATCCGCTGATCATCATGCGCGCTGTCCATCAAGTAACGGCGGAAATGAACGTTGCCGAACATTCTCTTAGGTGGCAGTGCAGCCGATGCTGCCCGATGAAAACCGAGCGGAAAAGCCTCTGCTGTGTGTGACTGCCCTGGTGTAAGACGACGCAGAATGCATTACCGAGCACGCTGCATTTCATGCAGCAGTGCTCTGCATCAACGCTATAAAATTCGCCTATTACGAACTGATGAATAACCGGCCGGCCACTGTGGAGGACCAGCGGGAGATACACTGGTATATGCCGAGAGCATATATCACTTATTAGTTGTTCTCAGCAAACCGATTCTCGAATCATAAGGCGCCTCTGCACGATTTTGTATGACTAAATTTGTATTTTTGCGATATTTGCATTGGCTCCTCAAAATCCTGGTTCATAGTTTCAAAGCGACGCACTGTTAAAAAAAAGGTGTCCGAACACAGTACAATGCCAGTCCATGCTGAAGAAACCTAGGTGGTCGAAACATTATCAGACCTCCACCATTGTGTTCATCACAGCCAGAGCCACTTTTGTACTTACACCCTACAAATCAAAGCAAACATTTCTCAAAATGCATATGTGTATAAGCCATATTACATTTGTGCTAAAACCCACGCAAATATAATACGACTTACAGCTGTAGCGCAGTGATAAATTCGAAAAATGGTGAAAGTATATCTTTCGAACTGCACTCATGTGTTCTCACAGGTGTTAAATCATGCTCTCCTTTTTCAGCCGCTACAGATTTGCTGTTTACCGCCAGTTTGTACGGTGGATCTACCACCGACTCGGCGAGTGTAAAAGATTATTGCCAAGTGGTGTGGTAAACGCAATAAGAGACAGATTTTCTTCAGAGTAAAAACACAGGATTTAGGTATTCCTGGTTTTAATAAACTAACCTTGCACAAACGAAAAACGTATCTTTAATTCAAATTGCCATTTTTAATGAAGATATAATAGGGTGAAAACATAAGTGGCATCAACAAAGGTAAAAAACATACTATTATGTTCAGTTCAGACGTTCAGTCGTGTCCGACTCTTCGTGACCCTATGGACCATGTCACGCCACGCTTTCCGGTCTCTCACTATCTTCTTAACATCACATAGTTTCATCTGCAATGCCTCGAGAATGCCATCTAACCATCGCGTTCGCTG
>JAJIZL010069078.1:0-10264 GCA_023969395.1 Amblyomma maculatum
GTGCTGTTGCCAAACAAAGGTTGACCAAATGTTTCTGCAGCGTGAACAAGAAATAACAGTTTGCTTAGTGTGACAATATGCTTCTATCAAAACAATGACTAGTTTCAGCAGACTTGGCACTGAGTCTGACGGTAACTTTTTAATGGACTGAGGACACTCTTATAACAGATAAGATTCTCTATCTGGTTTCATCCAAAAACTTTATAACTTACCATATGACACGGCCGCTCGATGGAAGCGCACTAGGTGCGGCCTGCTACGTCGCCCGAAACCGGCGGGAGGCGCCTACTTCCCGTCGCCACCGCCACGGCGCCACCGTTCGGGGACAGCCGCGCGCGGAGAGCTGCGCATGGCTGCGCTTTCAGGGAGGCGTCGGCGTGTTAGAAGCCTTTTATTTTAAGGATATAAGACTTCCGCTTCACACAATTAGGCAACACGAATTAGTATATACTGTCATGTCTAGTGTGACCATGTCAGCACCTAGCGCTTGCTCGGCAACGATGCATACTGGAGTGTACCCCGAAAAACTTAATGTGACGGTGGATCAAGGCCACTCGATTGGAGAGCTCACATTGCCGTGATGTTGCATTCAGATCAAGTTGTTTGTCACACGAGAATGTCACCCGGCTGTGCGGCTGTGAACAATTCGAAGCTGTTCAGCTGCCATGGTAGCCTAATGCATAACCAAATAATTATGTCGCGAATTCCGTGGGTCATTTTCATACCATTTACTCATTCCTGCATACAGCTTTTATACACAAATTTATCTAAACCTGTTCTAAGCTGACAGCGCTATCCAATAAAAATATATTGTCCTACTGTGAGCAACCTCTGTGAAAATGCGACATGTAACCACCCTTTCTATCTCATTCTGACAAATGTTATGTTGGAAATATGAAGATGTTTGTTAGGTCCAATCTACATGATAACCTGGGATCTCCGACTCAGCTGGAGACCTTAAACTTTTTACGCCAGAAGGCTATCCCGTCATGGCTTCTTGCATTTTGCATGACCGAACTAAGCGCGCTTCATAGAGCCGGGCTGCCTCAAGGTGCTACGTATATGCGCCGAAAGTTTTTATTACCATTTTTATTGGCTGCTCGCAAACCCGTACAATTTTTGCTGGTTTGTAATTTTCAATGGAGGAACGCGCATCGAGTGTTCCTGTTGTGAAACTCTTATCTGCGATCACAAGAATGTTCACGCTTCAGAGCGCAACTGCAGCCGAGATTCAGCGAGCAGCTGAGTACGCTTATTAAATGGCCACACAAAAAAGGAATAAAATTACCAATCGCAGATGGAAAACCTTTCATGAGAGAGGTTTATGTCATAGCCATAAATGACGCTCCGCTGTTGAGTTGACATTTCCAGCCCAGCTCGCTATCAGTGGGTTATATAAAAAAAAAACGCTTCGTACCGTTTTCTGATATGTCCTCGCAACATAACCTGCGAGAAAAGCTTCTGGTGCTACCTCATCGTGTTCATCTGCTTCACAACACATCGTTAAAAATCTTAGTTCACTGGCCAGCTTCCTGGTAACTAAATATTTTAAACAACGTGACGGAAACACAGGAAAAGAGGACGACACAACTAGCGCAGTTGTGCCGTCCTCTTCTCCTGTGTTCCCGTCACGTTGTTTGTACTGTTAACCTATAATTAATCACCAAGTCCAATCTGCTGTCCCTTGTAGCAAATTCAATGGCAGCTGATAGGGCATTATGCTTCAGCATCTGGACTTTTTAACCGCAACGCCACTTTCATTTCATAGGAAGCGAGTGCATTTCCACTCCTCGCCACTGCCTTTGTCTGAAGCGAGCTCAGCAGATAAAATTTCAGGGTCTCTTAGATGTCTCTTAAGCGGAGGACGGCGAAAGCCTACCCTTGTCCTATAATTTGCCTCTCATGGTTTGCCACAGTTCGTCATTTCAAGTCGTCGTTTAATATATTGGTCGTTTCCCAGTCATGATGAGTCTGCCTGCGTAGTCATTGTAGCCCTTACCACTCATAACTAAGCAGGTTACTCATTTAGAATCAGCAGTGGCCATTACATGTCATCCTTTCACATATTGGTTATTTCGTAGTAATTAGCAGTAATGATGAGTCATGCCTAGCTATTATATTCATTACCACACATCGCTAAGCACTTGTACTCATTTCTGAACAATTGCAGTCATTACATGACATAGTTTGATATACTGGTCATTACAAATCATTTTAGTCATTATTACCCATTATTAGTCATTACCTCTATCAACATCTATTTATAACTTTTATTGATTACCTATCACCATCAATTATTTTCATTCTTAATCTCACTGTTTGGACGTCCGCTTTTGCGACACACACCAGTGCACAGATGCGACGCACAGATTACAGCCACAGCTTCTGCGCACAGATTTTCGCTCCATGAGCCTAGAACGGCTTTCGCCTTAAAAAAAACGCATCCCGTCCTAACGTTAACGTGCTTGCACACGTGCTCACAAAAGTTTGCGTTTACCACGCAGACACGAGGCGAACGCGTCCAGAAAGGAAGCAAACCGCACGCTCAGAGCCGGCGACCCCGGCGGCGACGTGTCCCCGAACAGTGGCGCCCTCAGCAGAAATAGCGGGCGCAACTGTAAACTCCCCAAGGACGCGCTTGCCCATTGACGGCGGCGCGACGCAGCAGGCCGCACCCAGTGCGCTTCCATCGAGCGGCCGTGCATATGAGATCTGCATGCTCCTAAAAATATGCCACGGCACCTAATTTAAACAGTGCTAAGAGGACTCACTGAACAGAATATCAAGCCCATTTGTAGAGGCAATAATAAAGACAGTATCCAAAAAGAAGTAGCACTGCAGCAAAGGACGCCATCTCTTGCTGTGCAGGGTTGAAGTGCACACTACGGTAGCCACTGATGCTGCATCTCGGGTAGTTTTCAAGCATACCTGGCCGCAGTACCTCGTTCTTTCAGCAGTTTGATAGATCAAGGCTGTCCCACTGCTTTGCCACAGTGCAATATACACTCCTCTTCATTACAATCATGAACAGCAGAGCTGCCAAATGCCACACTAGAAACTTGTCTGGCAATCACCCATGCATAACTGAGAGCGAAATTTTTCATAACTCATGGCACTTTGGCCACAAGCAAGCGGCACTATACAAGTGTAGCCCTACTGATGCTCTGTGGCAATGAGTGGTGGCCAATTTTGTTTTTCAGCTGACAATGCATACCATATACTAGATAGTATGTACAAGGCTTAAGCATTTATGTTCTTATGATTTTAGCAAGATTCATAAACATTCTGTGCCTGTGAGAACATGCAAATATCTGAAAAGCATAAACATTTCCTACCTGATGGCTGTGGCAGAGGTAGAAGTGGTACAGTGCTGCTGTGGGACCTATGGTTTGTACTAGCTGAAGTCTGGTTTGGGACTGAAAGTTAAAGAAATACAGCGAATTGTTCAATTTCTAACAGATTTCTCTGACACTTTCGAAATTTTGCCACACTCTGCAACTAAGGTTTATGCAACTCAAGCGGAGAGGAAGTAAAAAATTCCCCTCATCTTAAGTGTTTTTTTATTTCTGAAGACCACTGGTACTATTTTACCCTCCACCTCTGTAAGAGGACACTTCAGAGACACTGAGAAATGAATTTTAAAGGACACTGAAAATTCAGGTTACACTAGCATGGCCCTAAAGCCACTACGCTAGTCTGAGTGGTTATACATTTATTTTCATTTACAGGGTATAGTACATACCACCCTGTTCAGCATGCAGTCGGTTCATGCATTTCAATCCTTAGATTTACAGCAGGAAGTTACTTTACAAACATTATGCATATTTGTGAAGAACATGAGAATATCTGTAAAAGCAAAAACTCACACCTGGTGGCTACAGTGGAAGTATGATCAGCGCCGTGCTGCTGGGGGAACTACGACTTGTATAAGCTAAGGCTGGCTTGCGACTGAAAGTTAAAAGTGCACATAAGATGGTTTCATTTCCAGCAGCTACCTCTGATACAGCATTCTAAATTATTCACTCTTTTGCAACTTAGGTGTAGGCTATTTGGATTCTTACATTTGCTTTTTAATTTCCATGGCTTGAGTACTTGCTATTTTTGAAAACCACTGGGAAGATTTTACACTCCTCCAAAGTAAGCGGGCACCATAGAGGGACGGAAAACTAAATTGAAAAGGGCACTGAAAGGAAATGGCGAGTCAGGTTGCACTGATTGCCATACATCAGATGGCATCAAATATGCTCTGTACCAAACATTTGCTTTTATAACCAAGATATTTGTATTAAGGCAAAAACCTTTGGCCCCATTAGAGGCACATTTCTCAAAGCAGTCATGAATGACATAAATATGACAGCTCTCAAGGAACAACTTCAACTTTGTCAGTGGGAAACAGCTATTGAAATATGAGGACAGTAGAGTGGCAATTCAAGAAAAGAATTCAGTTTGCACATCTGCACCTTGTTAAAGCAAGTAAAGCAGTGGCACATCTCTGCTGCTTAGCAGTTAAACAAGAGCTTAGTTTCTGCAGATTAATTAGTTACCCTAACAATCGTATGAAGGCATTGTTGTCAGGCAAAAGGCCAGTCAATTGCTAAAAAATATTGAAAGCATCGTTGCAAGGCAAAAGGCCAGTCAATTGCTAAAAAAAAATAAGAAAGATTGTTGTCAGGCAAAAGGCCAGTCAATCGCTAAAAAAAATTAATGAAAACATCATTGTCAGGCAAAAGGCTAGTCAGTTGCTAAAATAGAATAATGAAAGAATTCTGTTTTGAAAAGAATTGTTGTCAGGCGAAAAACCAGTCAATTGATAAAAAAATAATGAAATAATCGTTTCGCGTCGGCGCTGGTATGCGTGCCGCTACAGGGATTCTACTACCTCCAAAACCTCGCCGCACGCTCGTCGAACTACCAAGACGATTTGCACTGCAGCCCCGTGAGACAGTGCATCCAGAGCTCGTGCTTCTATAGGGCAGAGGGCGATCTTTCCTCTCTTTTGCGTGCACTCCCTGCTTCTGCACTCCACTTGCGGTTCTTTGACTTTGTGAAACTAAAGTAGGCTATGAAACTCACTGCAAAACCAAGTAGAACTGCGTCTAGCCTGACCACAGCTATCGCGCAACCCTTCTTTTTGTGTAAAGGGGGGGGGGGGGTCCCGGACTCTGCAGATAGCTTTGTAGACCCCTGCCTAGGATCCGTGGTGCTGATATTGCGCACTTTGTCTCATGATTTGTTTTTCACGAAAGGGCGCGGGGCGGAGGAGGGGGTTGTTTATATTGCGCACAATTTGTCTCGTAGTTGCCCATGATTTTTTTTTTTTTGAGGTATCGCGCGAACGGGCCCCACAAATCCCTAGATGGACCCTTGGGGTCCGCACTATTTATATTGCACACTTTTTGCCGTAGTTACGTATGATTGTTTTTACAGCTATCGCGCGAACGAACCCCGCAAATCTCTTGATGGACCCTTGGGGTCCGCGGTGTTTATATTGCACACTTTGTCCTGTAAGTTACTCATGAATCTTTTTTATCCGCGCAAGTCGTGGAATATGTGCCTGCCTATTTACTTGCACTGATTTTCAAACCTCAAATATAAATACCTGAATTCACAATGGTGACTTGTCTAAATAAGAGCCGCTTGAATCCATACAGAAGTGGAGAAAGGCTTACCTGTCGATGTACTCACCCCTGCCTCCGACCGCATACCGAGCCGACGCAGAAACACTCGAGACGACGACGGATCCACCGCTGTTAGCTAACGACGCTCGCTGGAACTAGGAAAGAAGCTGGTGCCGACTTGACACGCAGGTAGAAGTAAAATACGGCAGAGAACACAAAGCGCGAACTAGCCCACCGAACTTCAACCAAGCAAACGGCCATTTGCAAACAGACGCGTAGTACAGTAACTATCATGGTAACTGTGGAGCAGCGACTCCTGAGAAGGCGCAGACAATGTGTATAAATACAAACGCGCCAATAAATATTTGAGGCTTTTTTAATATTAAAACACAAATTAAATTGGTTTTTGAAAGGTTTTTGAGAGCCAAAATAAAGCTTTAGTTTTCTTTCAATTTTAACCAAAGGTAAGCATTGGCAGCCCCTCCGCAGAAAGTATGAAATTGTGGATTGTTACAGTATAGGTGCTTTTGTCCGCATAAATTAGCACAACGGTATCCTGGCGAGTACTGCCCATCATGTTCCCTTTGCGGAGATCAGAGGGCAGACCTATAGCAGATTTTGTTTAAATGTGAAACCTTGACACTCCCGGAGGGCCTGTAGATTACCGATTCGGAACAGTGGGAGGCTGCATTGCTTAGCTCTGATCCAGGCCGGCAACACGCCATCACGGCCTGGGCCAAGGAGGTCGCGGAGAACCATCGAACGACGACCACCCCCTAGGCGGCTGGTGGGGAAGCGTCCTCTCACGAAGAAAAAACACACCAAATTCTCCTCAATAAAGTTTTCTCCGAGTTTGGGAACGGCGGTAAATGTAATGGTTATGTTATCCTGGGTACACTGCGGTAAATTAGTTTTGAATGTATAATGACCGTCTGAGTTCGACAGCGCCTGTTCGGAGACAAACTGTTAATGTTTTTGTGAAACTAATCTCTTGCGCGACATATCTTATCAGGGAAAAAATGCGTCCCGCGACACACATCTCTCGAAAGAAATGCGCCGCGCGACATACATTCCGCGACAGAAATTAGTCATGCGACATATCCCACGCAGACATCTGTCGCAAGGCAGAAATATCACAGATATTTCTTCCGTGCGACAAAACCCGCGACAGGCATCTTTAACAATGTTTCTCACACGACACAACCCACTACAGACACCTTTGTCGCAAAACAAAAGACAAGAGAGAAGCCTTTTTTGCGACGGAACCCACTACAGGCCACTTTTTCGTGCGACAGAACCCGCAACACAAGTCTCTGTCGCACGACAAACGCACGACAGAGAAGCTTCTCGCGCGACAAAAATATGTGTCGCGCGACATATTCGCGACACAAAATTCTGTCGCGCGTTTTGATCGGGAACTGCTTTAAAAAAAATAAAAATTGACATTTTCTCTGTCAATGAGGGCGAATATTGAAAGCAAGCCAAGTACTGACTATGGTAATATTGGGGAACCACAACAGCAGAAAATAAGAGCTGGAATAAATTCAATCATGAACGTACACTTTTATTTAATATCTTTTTCACACTGTCCTTGCTGTGGACACCCCTAAGGGGTGTTGGAAAGCGGGTGTGGCACGTAGACACCACCACTCCAAGTGAAGCATGTGTACGTGCCCTCGATGATGGCAACAAAAGATAACGTTTCGATTCTTTTTAAAAAACATACGAAAGCAAACTGCTCGCAAATGCGTTGTTTAGCATTTTTAGACGAAGGATGTGACGCTGTTTTGAGCTTGAAATGGAATTCTTTCTCACCTGTGCAGAGTTGCAAAAGTATTCAAAATATCGAACTTCTCACTGCGAAAGTAAAGGTAAATTGCTTCATAAGCCTCCCACATTGCAAAAGTAAACATATTTTGAGTCACCGCTCAAACAAACGTCTATACTTCAGGCCGTAGCTAGAAATTCCGCGTGATCTTCAGAACGCAAGTGGACGATGATGGTGCGATTTTGACTTCATGTCATCAAAGCCATAAATACTGGCCTTGAGTGCAATAAATATCCACGGCGTAATTGTGGGAGCATTTCATAAAGATAGCACCAATGTAAAAATCTAAGTTGAAAATAAAAACGCAGGGGCCAGATTGTTAATATTGGTTTTCTCGCACGGCCAACAATCTGCATGAGTTAGAAGACATAGAGGTTCGAAAATTCTATTGCACCCTCATCCAAATTTACAAACATCCAAATTTTTGCTTCGTATATGTTTTCGTTTCAATCAATTTTGTGATCTTCAATCTTGTGTTTTTGTTTAGTTGAGAATTACTTTATGCACTAATTCAGTATGTGTAGGACAATTGGCAGTCCAACTGAACGATGACCAAACCCCCGTCGTGGGTGTGTGCCATATATCAAGGCAGTAGAAGAAGAAGAACAACAACAACAAGAATGGCGGACCTACCATTACAAAGTTTTCGTTCTTCGAAAAATCTGTCCCCCCCGTGATTTACTCGGCAACGTGCTTCAGCTGCTTCCGAACTCATATTTAGACCGGTAAGCTGACTTCAATCACACCGCAAAGAAAATGTGTGGAGGCTGACAACACTTATCTGCACAGCCAGATCGAGCAACTGCGAAGGTTCGAATTCCTTAGTGAGTCCAGGAGAACTTAGTGTGTGCCAAAGCCGGGGAAATTCTTATCGAAGAGACTAACTTGCAGAGAGTGGACTCACCAGTCAGCGTATGTGGTGATATCCACGGCCAGTGTTATGACCTGCAAGAACTGTTCAAGGTTGGTGGAGAGGTCCCCAGTAACAACTACATCTTCATGGGAGACTTCGTCGACCAGGGGCTTTCACAGTGTAGAGACGTTTCGTTTGCTGGTCGTCATCAATTTACGGTGCCCAGAACGCATCACACTGATCAGGGGGAACCACGAGAGCCGACATGTTTCGATGCGGTGCGGCTTTTGTGATGAGTGGTTGCGAAATTACAATTCCCTTGCTGTGTGGCGTTGCTGCACAGAGACCTTCGACTACCTGCCATTGTCTGCTGTCATTGATGGCAAGATTTTCAGCGTTCATGGAGGTCTGTCACCATCTCTCCAAACTCTGGACATCTGAGTCATCGACCGCAAGCAGGAGGTGCCCCGGTTGGGGGACCAAGTGTGATCTTCTTTAGTCAGACTCTGGAGGAAAACAAGGCTGGAAGACGAGTCCCCGAGTGACTGGCTACCTCATGGGAAGCGATGCGGTCAATCGATTCAACGCGACCAATCACATTGATATGATCTGCCGTGCCCCCCAACTAGTAAAGGAAAGAGTTCCCAGCGACCACTACAGTAATCTGATTTCCTATCTGATCTAGTCCGCACTTCATGGTGTGAATAAAAACACGGAGTTTTTTCCTGCACTCTGAAGCCTTTTCGTTTTTTCTTAACTGATCTATTCCGGACACCATGGTGTTATTAAGAAACGCAGATTTCTTTCCTGCACACTGCCGCCTTTTCCTGATCACATAATTTTGATGCTAACACCTGAAAGTGCCATATAGCGTAAGATGAGAATTAAGGGTTGCCTTTTTAGGGGAAGCGGGTGGGCCTTTATTGCAGAAGGTACCTGTACTACAGTTTGTGCTCAACATATTTTTCTTGAATGCTATATCACTCGGAAAGCGCTAGTAACCATTAGTTTAGAAGATTTGGCTTCTTTCATATTCAGCTTCCCCGTCCTCAATTACTTAAAGTTTTCTCGTAGTTTATTTTTTTTTTCAGCTGCTGCTGCTGCTTCTTGCTGCTACTGCTCGCCTGCAAGCCTGCAAGCCTGCCTGCCTAACTGCCTACCTGCCTCCATAGAGGCTTTCTCAAGCTTTTTTGCAGATATAATTATAATATTCAAGCTGCTGGACGGCTGACATCTATCATTACTTGCAGTATTCAGGTAAAAAGGATACAACTGCTATTAAAAAAAAAGAAAAATTGGTATTTTCTTTGCGATTGAGGTCGAATATTGAAGTCAAGCCAAGTAATCACCATGGTAATATTGGGCAAACGCAACAGCAGAAAATAAGAGTTGGAATAAATTCAATCATGAATGTACAATTTTATTTTATATCTTTTCACACTGTCCTTGCTGTGGGCACCCCTAAGGGGTGTTGGAAAGCTGGTGTGGCACGTTCACACCACCACCCCAAGTGAAGCATGTGTACGTGCCCTCGATGCTAGCACCAATAGATAATGTTTCGATTCTTTTTAAAAAACATGCCAAAACCAAACTGCACGCAAATTCGTTGTTTTAACTTTTTAGACGACGGATGTTACGCTGTATTGAGCTTGAAAGGAAATTCTTTCTCAGCTGTGCAGAGTTGCAAAATATTCAAAATATCGAAGTTCTCAGTGCGAAAGTAAAAATAAATTGCTTCATAAGTATCCCACGTTTCAAAAGTAAATATATTTTGAGTCACCGCTCAAACAAACATCTATACTTCTGGCCATACCTGGAAATTCCGCGTGATCTTCAAAACGCCAGTGGACGATGATGGTCCGATTTTGACTTCATGACACTAAAGCCATAAATACTAGCCCTGAGTGCAATCAATTTTTATGGCGTTATTGTGGGAGCATTTCATAAAGATAGCACCAATGTAAA
>JAJIZL010069099.1:0-11592 GCA_023969395.1 Amblyomma maculatum
AAGTAATAACTGGAAAGCGAAATTCCACCTTTGAGTTAGCCAGTCATACCACTCGGCACCGTCCTTCAAGGGGAAAATGATCAAACACAACTAATGCAGGGCGCCAAGTATAGAGAAAAGGAGGCCAGTTTTGTAACACATGACTCAGCTCCTTTTGTGGCCCAATTTGTAACCCATGAATCAGAATTTGTGTGGCCCACAAATCATGACTACGACTCATAGCTTTCGTATGACTCAACAAACCTTCACCACGTCTTGAGTCATTAGTCCTAAATCATGGCTGATCATGACTAATGACTGACTCATTACTTATTGTACCACGAGTCACACGACCATGACAGTGACATGACATACCGTTTATGTACATGTCGTGCATTTTCAAACTTGACTTCTAATTCCCTTGCCTGATGACTATATCATGCGTTACAGTTTGCTTCCACTTTTATTGCGAAAGCAATGCTGCTCGCAGTTTGAGCAGTTTGAGCCGTCAGCGTGGCCCGGCGGAGCTGCCAACTTGGGTCTCTCGTTTCACATGGGACGGTTATGTCTGAATCAGCCTGCCAGGACCCTGGCATTTCGTTACCCCTCTAGGCCACTAAGGCACATTCATACGGCTTGGTTAAAGCGGGGCTTTATGAGTGGGCTGGAGGAGGAGGAGGAGGAGTAGAAGAATAAGAATAAGAATAAGAAGAATAAGATGAATAAGACGAAGAAGAAGGAAAAGAAAATGAAGAAAAAGAAAAAGGAAAAGAAGAAAGAAAAAGAAGAATTAGAAGAATGCTCGGTCACCCGCAGCTATTGCTTTCGCTCAATATTCGGTTCAGCAGGGTTGAACTCTTCTGATCTTTTTTTGCGGACACATTTGGTACCAACATGGCCTTTTAAGGCTTTCGCCTTCATTAGCAAGAGCACTTGACAGGTCCTCTCATATGATGAATGAACGTTTACCAGTATGTCTTCAGGCGAAAACAGTTGCATCGAACCGGTACCTACCATAAGGCAGAAACATGCCTGTTGAATAATAGGCACGAACTTAATTCGAAAACAACGCAGAGATCTATGGAAGGGAATGTAGCGTTAAGACACGGGAAGTGTGCAGAGTGAGTCAGACAAATAACTCGAGTTGAATTATTGACAGCCTAGCCCAAATCCAGGAAAAACTGGCATGGGCAGCGTACGTAATGTGAAGGCAAGATAATGGGTTGTCCCCAAGGGCAGTTTCCCGGATTCCAAGAGAAGGTCAGCGTAGCAGGGTGCGGCAGAAATTCTGCTAGTCAGAGAAGATTAGGAACTGTGCCAGATAAGGTAGCACGAGACCATAGCCGGCATGAAACCATGTTAATTGGTGACAAACGGCAAGGTCTACTGTCCAGCAGTAGGCATAATCTGCTTGGCAACAATGACCACTTGGCAACAAGTGCTAATCTAATATGACACAGCATAGCAGCGAGTAAGAAGGAGAAAAACAAATCTTTTTAAATCGAGTGTTCAGCAGACTTTTAAGCAATAAGTCACAAATGGGGAAGTTAAGGGACAATGCAGGGGGTAATAAAGCAGTACAGCCCCAGCAGGACTACGACTTATATCTTCGACGGCCAGGAAGACGCAGCCTAGCAACAATCTACTAAATCGATGTAACAAAACAAAAGTAGACAAGAGGAGTACAGAAGAAAAGAGAAACGCCTTAGATTTGCTGACCCGCTTCACCTGCTGGCTTCAGTAGTAAAATCTCCTTACTATCTTATTTTCCGTTTTCTGTTCCGTTTTACTTGACCACTTTCACCTTTTATGTTCTTTAGGTAAACAGCATTGTGAACTGGCTATCGTTTTTTTCATTTTTTTGTTTTTAATTTTTTTTTTTTTCCCCCCCCCCCCCCCCCCCCCCCTTCCAGCACACAAACATACACAAAAATAAATAAAACAGCAGGGCGGGCACAGCGCGCTTTAGGCTCCATCTTATTGCATGTTTCTGTCAGTAACGCCAGACTCAGCGTCAGCTCTTTTTAGGGGCGGAAGTAATATCGTTTTTTTCTGTGTGGTCTTTTTTCCTTGTAGAGCACACCCAACGTCACTATACTGTTATTTTGAGTCGCGGTTTTTCTGCCCCTCAGATTAATGGGTTACAGTGACGTCAATTTGCACCCGGACCAATAAGCGTGACGTGAACGTCAACGCCACAGAGCCAAAAAATATATCCTTAACAGTATCGCAAAGAAAGAAAAAAAAAAAGATGAACCACCTCAAACCGCTGCCAACTGAGAATGTTAGGGATGGCTCGCTACAGTTATGTATAGCAGATGTTCCTTACGACGCTCACACTACCGAACTGTTCCCTTTACTTAGTCTACTTCCTGTTACCTATATGTATACGAGCTGAATGTGCTGTTAAATAAAGATAATCATCGAAATATATTCGCACGGCTGTTCTACGGCTGTATAACATCAAAACCGTCAGAGGTACCGTGCAGTATCAGGACAAGAGATATATGGCTGGAGCCATTTTTCCGCACAAATCATGGTCAAAACAAAATACAGTGTGGCATATGCCCACGTTACTGAACAACTGCCTTAATTCAAAAGTAGACATCCATGTAATGTCTGATAAGTACCTCAAGCCATTATTTAGTCAGTTTTGATAGATAAACTTTAGAGCTATCAATAATAAACTTTAGAGCTATCAATCTAATTGTAGTAATACTATACAGTATGGCGTGCTTGTATAAAAATATGTGCTAATAGGATATTGTATTATAATGCGGCTGTTGCTTCCATATTTGCCAATGGAGTAGTCAGTATTTTAGTTCTGTATAACCAGATATGCATTTATCTGTCAATGCCCTTAAATGAACAGTACAGTGCTTGTATCAGTGGATACGTGTCTGTTACTTTCCGTTCGGTAAGTATAAGTATTCTTTCTCAACGTTTCCTCTTTTGTATTACATATTGTATAAAAATGAGGTCTAATGTGTTTTCTTCAGTTTGTAACAGTCTCAATCTCAGCTGCGTTTTAATGTAAGCTTTAGTTATCCTTTGTCAGGAAATCTGGTAAAGAACGTCAAGCTGCTCGAGAAGCAGCTATTTGTTTTTACCCTCGCGTTTATTTCCGTACAGAAAGAAATGCTAAATAAATTTAATATGCCAGATCACATTTTTTCTAAGACGTAGTTACTTGGTACATGCAGGCCGACAGCAGGGCGCGCAAGCCGTCCACCGCGCCCTTGTCTCCGCATCAGGAGCAGCAACGGAGGACGCGCGAGCCACTCCGCAAGGCTCTCAGCCCCATCTTCATCACCGTGGTGATCGCGCTGGTGGTGGCGATCACCATGGCAATTGTTTTTCGCAAGAGGCTGTTCCAAGCCATGCAATGGAGGTCGCTAAGCTTTGCGCCGGAGAACGCCTCGGAGACCGCCGACGCCCGCACCTGACGTCACGAAGAGGGCAACAGCCACTAGGCCACATGACCGCAGACTCACACTGGACGAATGCGTGGAACACAACGCAGTTTCAAAGCCTGGCAGACTGAAACGCGTGCCGCGCAAACCTGCTGGCTTGTTATCCCATGACGTAATGAAGGTTGCTGTTCTGGCATTGCATATACAGGTAGTCCTTCGTTTTTATTGCTCAGGAATGCGACAGTGGTCTCTATGAGCTGGTACAGAAGTACATTTCTGGTTTTCTTGGACCAAATATTTCGTGTTGTTGAGGTAGTACAGTCAGTTGCAGCTCATCAAATCCTATACCAGGCGTCAATCGTGAAGCGTAAGTTCTTTAATGAATATAAATTACCATTTCACACGGACTCCTAATCACGTTATGTGTCGACGATAGGACGCGAGATGCTGTTGATGCCTATACATCGAGTTTGACTGAGTTTTTGGAGGTTGTGTTTGTGGACCCCGGCACGTCTGTCTCCACACAATCGCGCAGAGATCTCTTCGGGTCATACAGCTCGTGGTTAGATATTTCGTCGAAGGTTTCTAGAGGTGGCGGCATGAATGAAATGAAGATATACATAGACCTGTGGCTGTCACCTCCAGTCTGGTCTCTCCAGCCAACTGGAATTATCCGGTCTGGTGACGTAATTACCATCCATCCAACGAATTATTTTTATGGCCGACGATACATTTACTCTGGCGAGGTTTTTACACTATCGTATTAAAACGCACATGTTTGAAATCAGTAAAGAACTTTAATAAAGATTACATAACGCCAGTATTTAATAAGAAAGTTAGCTTCGACGCCGCTTCAGAGAGCGCGCCTTAATCGCTTTAAATGTGACCTAGTGTCACTGTTCCAACCATCGAACAGCTACGCGCATTGTATGTTTAAATGAAGCGTTGTTCAGGAGCCACTGAATGATTTTATGTATTCTGTTCGAATGATTAGCCGGGAGCTCAGGAGTTTCCAGCCGCGACAGGCGGACAAAATCTCTTGGTTATAATTATAAAAAAAGAACATGAATTCGTCCTCTAAACTGCGTCCAGCGATGCATTCCTCTCCTGATATTGATTAGGGACGGTTAGTGACCAATAACAGCATCATTCGCCAAAATTACGAAGCTGCCATAGAATGGTCGACATAAGCATTCGAGAAACGAATGTACACCACTGACCTGCGTTGGACTGCAATCTCAAAAACATGGTCGCTTTTGCGTTTGACGGCACATTTCGCAGAGCTGTACGTGAGCGTGGTCAGCGCCGAGTCACCAGCGCTACTCGCCGCTGCACAGTGCGCCCTCCATCGGTCGCCGGACGTAATGAAATGTTCAACGAGTACGCCGCAGGCGCAGGCCTATATCGCGCAGTAGTAGTGCTCGCGCAAGGAAAGTACATGCAAGCAGTAGAGCAAACAAACTCGTATCGCGACTGACGTATCGTTTCCCTGGGCAATGCAGAGCTGCAGGAGCGGCCGAAAGCAGTTTGCGTAAGAAAAAAAATGCAAGGATGACGAAAAAAAAAAAGAGAATCCTAAGAAAAAAAAAAAAAAAGAAGCCGAGCGGTATCCGCTAGGAGGCAAGTGAATCGAGAGCATGAGTTTCCTAGGTACTTTCGCGTCCGCTCGGAGCCGTGAATTCCGAGGGGACCGTGGGCTCAAACCACGTGGGGGTCCGATTCGGGTAAAAGAGCCAGGCTTCGGTGGGAGTGAAGGGAGGATGGAGAGGGAGACGGTTGATGTGGGGGTGAGCTGTCTGGCAGGTCGCTCTCTGCTTTTGCTTCGCTTTCTCGACTCACGCGCTTGAGTTGGCGGCGGGATCCCGCTCTCCCTTGCGGTCGCTTGTTTTTCCGACCAGCAGCCAACGAAACCCCGATGGACACTCGCCCTCCTCCTCTACGCATCTAGTGCTGCTTCGGCTACCTGAGGCGCCATTTTGCGCGTCGCCGGAAAATAAACTGACTCACAAGGAAAAAAAACGAAAAAAAAAATAAAGAAAAGGGAAAGAGGTAGGCGCAGTGTCGTGACTTGATTGGAAAGGGCTTCGGGATCCGCTGGTTGTCGGAGCGCTGCAATGCAGAGAAGGGGAATGTTGTAGACTTCTATGGGAAGGGGAAATACAGGAAAGCAGTATAATGAAAAAAAGAACAGTAAACAAAATGAGGTTTTGCTGTATTATGGGATGAACTTTTCGACTGGGCTTTTTTGATGCTTGGCTACCAAGCTCGACCTTTCTTTTTTCTCGTTAAATATTCCCCATGTTCTCTTAGTATTGATAAATAAGCTTATTTCGTTAATTATACTCATTTTAGTAAGGACGGTGTCGCCTGATTTGCCCTAAAAGCTATGTCCAGATCGTCGTTATTGTCAACAAAGGTAGCGGATAAAAGAATCTGAAGTGCTCTCGAATTCTCCTTTGAATAGGTGACCTAGCTACTTTACCTGAGAAAATTTCTTAAGCGCAGGCAAGTGCAAGGCAGCGCGTCACTGACCTCCCTCCCCTATCCACATACGCCGTAGGATATAATGATGCCGCCACCATCTCGGACACAGCCTTGGAGCGGCTTATGTATCGTTTCAATCAAATCCGCCATTTCTTTTGCTCGCTTCTCACGAGAATTGCTTGTGTTTCTATATCGCCTATGTCGTCTCCGTTCCAATGTTTTCTCTCTTTTTTGTTTGTTTGACTCTTGTTATATGTTTTTCTACAAGGTTCGGTTTGATTAGTTGGATTTAACTTTTCAAAGCGACTCAAGCTATGAGAGAAACCGTAGTGGAGGGCTCCGGAAAGTTCGACCACGTAGGGTTCTTTAACGTGCACTGACGTCACATAGCACACGCGGGCGCCTTGTTTTTCGCCTCTGCTGAAAAGTGGCCGCGGCCGGGGTTCGATCATGCGTCCTTGGGTTCAACAGTCTGCCCCGCCGGGGTGGTGCAGTGGTAAGATGCCCGACTACTGTGCCGGAGTTCCCGGGTTCGAACCCGACCTCGGCGGCTGCATTTCGAGGTGGTGGTCGACGGCTGTTGCGGCGCGCGTCTTTCTCTCCCTCTTCTTTTTATTTTTTTTTCTCTACTTTCTCTCTCTTTTGTCTGCACGATCCCTAATAGGGCTAGAACAGGTAGGTCACCGGCGCTTGCGGTGGGGGCTAGCCTGCTACAGAATTTTTATTTGTTGTAGGCCGTCATTGCACCCGTCATCGTTTCGGTGGTGGACGACGGCTGTTGTTGCTGCGCGAGTCTTTCTCTCGCTCTTCCTTTTCTTTCTTCTCTATTTTCTCTTCTGTCAGCACGAGGCAGCTGAAGTGGCTCAACTACAGAGCCAGTAGCAGGCCCGTGCATTTTCTTTTCCTTTTTCCTACAGCCACAACAACAACACTGACATCACACAGCACATGGACGCCTCTTCGTTTCGCCTCCATCGAAACGCAGCCGCCGCCGGTCGGGATTGAACCTGGGTACTCCGACCCAGTAGTCCAGCATCTTAAACACTGCACCACTGCGGCGGGGCCAACATCATTACAATATTTACAAAATCAAGGCATCCTCATCAAAATATATACGCTACACCACAGCCATTTACTTCCGTTTCTTCATGACCATCGCATATGAATGGATGGATAAAACTGCTCATTCGCTACCACAAGGCTACTTTAGAGCCATGATGGGTGGACCTGAGAGACCCGAGGTCCACTGGCCTTCAGTGCCCCTTCAGCCCTGCACCTCAGTCGTCGCTCGTCTTGTAGGACATCGCTGCACATATTGACCTCCCATTGCTCTCTAGAGGAGTTTGGGATTGGTGCTGTACAGATATTGCCAATCCGATCTCTGGTAAAAGTTAAACGTAAAATCGTTTCTTTCTTCAGAATTTTTTACCAATCAATTTGTTGGCACTTGCGAGTTTATTAACAATTCAACAATATTTGCCAACAATGACACTTGCTTACTCCCAACAGCGCCTGCTAACTATAGAAAACAAGCAAGTCTTTTTCTACATTGTTAGTTTGGAATGAGCTTCCTACTGAAAATAAACGTTCGACATCTTTCACTATTATTAAGCGTGTCCTATATTCATATTTTACAGTCGCAAAAAAACGCTCCTGCCTACCTTATTTCTTATCATAATGACTGCTTTTTATCCTCTCACGCTCTATCCTATTTCAATGTGACCAAAGGAGAAGAAGACAGAGCGGACGCCATCATCAAAATGGCGATCAAGGCCGCACTCAAGCTCCCCAAGAACACGCCAAACCACAAGCTGGCAGCTCTGGGTCTACACATTACTATACAAGAATTGGCAGAAGCCCAGATGAAGTAGCAGTTGAATAGACTTCTTCAAACAAGGACGGGAAGACGGCTGCTGGAAAGGCTGGGGTACAGCACGCACTTAAGGCTTATAACAGGACAACGGAGGTACCGCGGGAAGTCAGAAATTGGTACCAAGTTCAGCCCATACCATGAAACATGGACCCCCACCTACACCCGGGAAAGAGGCAGACGAGGGTAGAGTATTATGAGAAAACATTCGGTCAACAAGTCACGTCAAGGTTCACTGACGCAGCTTTATACGAAACTAACGCAAAGAGGGCGGTAGCCACGGTCACGGACTGCGAGGGCCGCGAGGTAACTAGCGCCTCGATCCAGAACTGTACGGTCACCGAAGCAGAAGTGGCTATCGCACTGGCCATTAGGCACGGAAGAGAAACGGGGGAGAGTCTGACGATACTGTCGGCTTCTCAATCCGCATGCAGAAATTTTCTGCGGGGCAAGATATCTGACAGCGCACCAAATTCTGACTTCCACAAGCGAGCCAACAAAACCATACACTTAAAAACGTGTGGATTCCGGGGTACGCAGCGATCACGGAGAGCTTGTACGCGGACCGGGCAGCCCGAGGGCATACAACTTACCGTGCGCCCAACAGTCTCGTGCAGAGGACTTGGGTCCGCTTGACCCCGACTACACCATAATACTACAGCACTACAGAAGCTTACGGAAGGTACATACGGAGTCACATAAGTTAAGCAACGAGGAGGCCATAGATCTGAGGCGGCTGCAGACGGATACTCTCATGACTTACACATATTACACGTGATGTATCCCCCGAAATTCAGAGACGAATTCCCATGATGCGGGAGGACCCCCACCCTGTACCACATAACGTGGGAAAGCACTGCACATCAAATACAAAAAATTCCAAATTCAAATGAAAGGCAGTGGGGGGCTTTGCTAGCCAGCTTTGACCCGGATGCTCAGCTCTACCTGGTCACAAGAGTTTGCAAGCTGGCGAAAGCCAGTGGTGCCCTGGACTGGGGGAGCCAATCACTTGTCAGCCACGGCTGAAGAGGCGAAT
This sequence comes from Amblyomma maculatum, assembly GCA_023969395.1. NCBI lineage: Eukaryota > Metazoa > Arthropoda > Arachnida > Ixodida > Ixodidae > Amblyomma > Amblyomma maculatum. Next base: position 8,783 of record JAJIZL010069099.1, read on the forward strand.
ATAAAAATCTCAATGTATTTAATAAAGTTCTCACTCACTCACTCACTCACTCACTCACTCACTCACTCACTCACTCACTCACTCACTCACTCACTCACTCACTCTCACTTTGATCTCCTTTATAGTTTTCTTTGCATTGGAATTCATAAAACTACAGATAGGAGGTCCCGATACAGCCTTCGTGCTTTGGACCCCCTTTGGTATATTCACAGAAGTAATGTTTATATGTCCAAATGAAATCTTATTTTCCTAATTCCCACCTACTCTATTCTTCATACACTACGTACACGTACTTCATGGCTGTCAGTGGCTCTCTCCAACATCAGCAAATTCAATCTGTTCAATTTCACTGCGGTTTGCTGCGAGACCTCGCGCTCGTCATTACTCCTCGGATTCCGTCTGGTCTTTCTCGCCCTGTACAAGTTCTCACTCAGAAAGTGTAAGCCGGTGCAGCGTACACACCGGGAATTCTGTGTCAATGGCGCCGAACACTGGATGGGATGGCTCAGCTAGAGCATTCTATTCCAACTGCCCTTCTGACTCCGTTGACCTGCAGCACTCGATCTGGAGCTGTGTTGGCACGGCGAGCCTCCGCGCTCGCTACACCTCTGCTCACCGCATACAGACATACGAAGACTGGACAGCCACCAGTACCGACGACAAGCTAAAGAAATTAGTGCCCTGCTAGACTTCAATTCAGAGTCTGGCACCCTCAATTCAAATAACCCACCCACTTCCCCTCTAGGCCCCTTGTCATCCTTATGAATAAAATTTATGAATGAATGAATGAATGAATGAATGAATGAATGAATGAATGAATGAATGAATGAATGAATGAATGAATGAATGAATGAATGAATGAATGAATGAATGAATGAATGAATGAACGAATGAATATACGTGGCACCAGCACCACCTAGCGTCTTGGCTCTCATAAATCCACGCAAGGGTCCATGATAAACTAAAGGAGAAAACGAAGAAGAATAAGAAGAAGCGTCTATGATGGCAGTGGTTGGGGCTCCCACCGCAGACCTCGTACGCCACGTCGGCATCACTAGGCGACATGCCCTGGCCCGGTGGAATCGCGACGGGAGGCAGCACGGACGCCGAGCTACAGACACCGGTGAGCCTTCCAGCGATGCCCAACAACCACGCGGGCCTTTACGTGATCGTTGCCGAGCCGGCGGTTTTCATCCAGGGCTACACGTGCGTGCTGACCGACTCGCCCGCCAATCTCGGCGGTGGGACCAAACGGTACGTCCACGACATGCACAACTGCACAGCGTCCCAGAACAAGGTGACCGGACAACACAGAGGTGGTGCCAGGACAACGTCCACTTAGCTACCACCAAAGCCTTAATGACGTCACTCTCGGTACATCGCAGAGAGCTAAAGGTGTACAGGGTGGAGCCGGACGAAAAAAACGTCTCAGTGAGCCACGTGGGGCACCCAGCGAAGCAAGAACATCGGGGCGGTTCACATTTGTGCGGAAGTGACGAACGTCGCCAGACATTTGTCAACAAGGAAGCTAGCGTATCTCCTTCTCCATTCGCAGAGTGCCGCATTCCAGCTTATCAGATACATCTCCCGCCATTATCGCCTAGTCCGACGGGAGCACTTCGTACAAGTGTGCGAAGCTAAAGACTGTGCTTGTAGTGACTGGCTGATATTGAAATGTGGGCATGTATAGTAGCCCATGTGTCAAGAAATACGCGCGATGATCAAGACGGTATAATCTCCTCTGTAAAGCCTTGTAAATATAGTCACGTGAGAGTGAACGCTCATGCGTCTGAATCATTCATTATAATGTAATTTTACCAGCGCAGTATTAACCCCGAAGTTATATAGCTAACTCTCGTTATCTAGGCTTCGAGCAAATTAGCCTCAAATATGCTCATTAATAATCAAACGGCTTATTTTTGTGCTACATTGACACTACTTGGCTCAGTAAAGCGCTCTCTCTTTCTCTCTCTCTCTCTCTCTCTCTCTCTCTCTCTCTCTCTCTCATCTCTCTCTCTCATTAGGTTCTGGCAATTTAAATTGAGTGAATTTACTAGCTCGCGTCGAAACTGAACTGAAGTAGTGTTTCTAACTGTCCATGTATTTACAACAGTCACGTTTTGTCCAGTTCACTTTACTGCTGGTGGTTTTGCTGAACTGTCTGACGTAACGCACAGCTTCGATCGCCCGTTCACAAATTCAAATGAATGCGGTCAAGTAGTCTGCGTATGCGAGCAATTTTACCTCCATCACCTGTAGCTTAAAATTTGGTATATGGTTTGAAGAGTGGCCGCATCTTCTACTCCTGAATACTTCGCTAACTTTTCGTGGGTAATGACCCCGGGGAAGAATTTAAGGGTGCCTTTAGATTGTCACCGCGATAATGAGCCATATTAAGGCGAAATCGTTATTCGTGAAATTTGTACATCGTAATTCTCCTTGTCTACCGTGAGGATAATAGTAGCGATGCCAATAACGCTGTAATTAGCAATAATGACAATGATGACATTAGAAAATATAATTACGGTACATTTAGGTGATAATGATGAGAGAATACGTGTACCAGCAATGCCTTAAGCTTTCGCATTTCTGCAGTGTAGATTCCACAGTGCTCTCGGAATTTAGGAAAGGGTAAGCACAAGAGAACCATGAAAAGGCCGGAAGATGGAAAGCTGCATACGTGTCAGGTTTCGCCAGAGTAGCGGTTTGTAACTTATTCATGCTAAGCAAGCTATGGTATGTGATGCTAGTGCTGCATTGTTTAAGAATGAATATGCAAAGGTTTCACTGCATCTTTGCTGTGTTTATAG
>JAJIZL010069126.1:0-10920 GCA_023969395.1 Amblyomma maculatum
AATTTTACATATATTATGCTTAATATGAAAGCATCTTATAGAAAAATCAAGGCAGTTTTCGTCGATGCCGAAGAAACCATTTCTGGCCGGCCACAATCAGTAACCGAGGAAATATGAAGGAATTGTGGTGGCATCTCCTGTCATCCCATTACTGTCACATATTCCGGTTTAGCTTACGCCGATGGTTACATTGATAAGTTAATCAGTGACCTCGGGTGTGACGCTGCGCTATCTTTCTTGAAACTAGCGAAAGAAGCAGCCCCATGTGGACTCTACGAGGACAAGAATTCTAGTGGACTGCATTATCCGAAACCAGAGTTTATTGCCCTATTGGACAAGATTTCCTTAAAAAAAAAAAGAAACTCGTGCATCTACCACACACAAATGCTCTCGAAGTACTTCAAATCTTGATTCAAGCTGCGCAGTTGAGAATTCGCCATTGCTGAGTTGCCCTGAAGGAATTAGCAACAACCTATAAGGTCCGCTTCTTTGATATCTGAAAAAATTATCAGAATCCTTCTTGTCAGTAATGCCAAGAAAGTGACAGACAGGAATTACAGGTCAGCTCCCTATATGAACAAACCGGCCAGGAAGATTGAGACTGAATTTTTCAGCCGCAGGTCACGTTTTGATGAATTGATGAATATGTAGTACAATGCATAATTTTGAAGGACAATTTTTTATTTTTTGCCGCTCTTTTCGATTAGGCATAACCGTTCATGCCCATTTCCTTGATTAAAAGTTGTTTATCTATGTATTAAACGAACTACGTTGTTATACACGTACGTGCGTCAGTCGCGAGACTACATATACATATTCTGTCTTTCAACCGACTGATTTGTTTTGAACGCAGCTAGAACAGCTCACTCCACTAGACAACTGCAATTTCAACTATATGCGTAAATTTTGTTCTTTACCCTGAATCTGAGACGCGCCATGATTTTTCGCCGGTGCCTCTTTGCTCTAAACTAAAACAGAAGCGGTTGACAGAATCTCCAGCCAACAGTTTGCCATGCACTCACGCCACGTCACGCTACATCTGCTTACAGCTTTCGAAAGAGCACTGCATAGCCTGATAATTTATTTCTGTACAAAAGTTAGGGGCAAAAAATGTTGAAGTAAGTGTACCAGCTTCATTCGACCGCGTTCGGCCGCACTGACGAAGGCGCGCGCGCGCGTGAGCGGAGTTGACTATATTTTATTCCTCGTACACGATAAATCTTAGACGCTGATTACGGTCTCTTTGTATAAACCATAAGGGGTGAAATGTCAGGACCTGCCGGTTGCAAATGAGGCGGGCGGAACGAAGAGCGAGCGCGCGTTTCCCTTGCGCGTGAACGGCGGTAGCAGAGGCGCAGCAGTGGGGGGTGGCGACCCCACCGAGGCGCGGCGGGCGGCCGGAAACAGACCCCATTGGTGAGGCCGTAAGAGAAGAGAAGCGCGCTCTCCCTCGAGACCGGCCGTGCTCCAGCTGTGGTTCCCGGTGTTCAGGAGAGGGGAAGCGCGATAGAGCGAAGCGCAAGGATGTGCCCACTTTTCTGCCGAGTTTTATATCTCTCCTTCCTCCCTCTTTTCTGGTCTCCGTTTGCAGGCTCGCACTACGCACGTGCGGACAAGGTATCTCAGCCTGTGGCAGGTGCTTTCTCCAGTGTTGTTGTTTTGAACTTTAGTTTTCCACTTTTCCACCGGAGGCCCCCTACTCCCCGCCCCCAGCACGCAGGCCTATGGGACGGAGGCCGGGGCCTCCGCGCGGCCGCTCAATGGAAACGCACTTGGTGCGGCCCGTTGCGTCGCGCCTCAATGTCTGGGGAAGCGCGTATTGGGAGAAGTTACAGTTTCCGCCGTCATTCCCCGCGGGGCGCCACCACTCCATGACGAGGGGCCGCCGGCACGGACGAGCAGACGACGCGGAAGGAGCGCGCTGGCTGTGTTTGCGCGTGTTTTCGTTTTGACCACTCAGCATAACCGTATGGTTCTGATGGGTGTAGGTAAAAACGTCCCCGGAATAAACATCCCCGAAAGAAACGTCCCCTGAAGAAGCGGCAACTAGGAAAAAACGTCCCCAAAGCCAAAGCCGGCCCTAAAAAAAATTTTCTTCCGGAACAAGGTTAAAAAAAAAAAAAAAAAAAAAACATTTATGCCATTCTTTCTTGGCTTTGAGTTAAATGTAATCATCACTGGAACCTGCGTCCTCTGGGGCCCGAAATGTTTACAAGAACTGTGTAAAAGCATGGTGAAATAGCCATCTGGCTTTTTATACGTTGCGAGGTTCCGAGCTCCACAGCTCGTTACCAGTTATATATTACAGGTCTAATAAGTTTGGTAACACTGCCCACTTAAAAAGGTACAAGCGGATTGGCGTATGGTAGTCTTGGGAACCGCCCAAAACAGAAGACGTCAGATTTACTTTCCAGACTTTCTAGTGGCGAGGTTCAACCGTTCTTGTGATGCTGGTGTAGAATTGTGATAAGGCTGATGATGGTATAAGCAGAACAAGGCTTAACCGGTCGTGCATCATGGACATATTAAAGCATCGCTCCAAGGTTCACCGGTAAAGCCGGTGGTCAGCTCCTCTTTTCCCCGCAAACAAAGTGATGACGAGGCGCTGTCACTGTATTACCGCTGCCATAATTGTTTTTGTCATAAATGCCCGCATCAATTCGATGCCAAGCCGACAGGTGAAACCGCTGTAATAAAGTTAACATGCATCATTCATCATTGCAGCTCGCCACGGGGAAACGTAGTCTACGTCCTAGCGCAAGACTTCAACCCCGTTCGGGGACATTTTTTCCTACTTCGCCAATAGGGACATTTTTTTCCGGGGACGTTTCTTCCGGGGACATTTTTTCCGGGGATATTTGCTCCGGGGACGTTTTTACCGGATCCCGGTTTTGATATGTCTGCATGCCTGCCATCAGTACCTGTGTCAACAGCGTCCTAAGCGTATGCAGCCCAGGCAACTGTTGTGTGCCGCTGTACACCACGAAAGCAAGGAAAGATCGGTTGCTATGAGTTCCCGTGTGATTCACAACGTAGAGCAGCATGGCTGAAAAACACATCTCGGGAGGGCTAGGACGGAAAAGGAAACCGGTGGGAGCCGAGTGACAAGTCACTATGCTCACTGCACTTCACAGATGACGATTACAGGAAGAACATAAAACTGAATATCCTGCTTCCTTCAGCCGTCCCCTCCGTGTTCCCGAACTGCCCACATTAGAAGTTAAGTTACTCACGCGGGCTCATGTTGAGCCGAACAACCTTGAAAAAATGAATGTGCGCAGGCCAATAGGTATATTTTTCCCACTTGTTATAGCTACACTTAATTTCCTCCTGTACAACCCCCCCCGTGTCATCCTGAAGCAAGTGTGTTTCAAAATAGCTCCGCCACGATCACTTTTATGACAATGATATCAAAATGGTATGCCTAACACAACATCGCATAAGTGAAGCCATGGAGACACCAAGAGGAGCCGCTCTATTTGTCAGATGACGTGCGACTCTCTTGGTTAGAGTTAGACTTTGCCATATCGAAGATATTCAGGTCCAAGGAGGCACGTCGAAGCAAAAGCTAACCAATCAAACGTACGAAGCAACAATCATGACAACCAAATCCACAGTGGCGCAAATTAAGTACGTTCTTGATTACGTCACGTATCGTACAACAATGTCTTCTGTGGGACTTACTAGTGCATGGCATTTAACCGAAACTTATTTTCAGCTTCCGATACGTCCTAAAGCATGTCCTCAACAGCGGGCCTGTAGTATCGCTTTTTAGCAGCCTAAGGCAATTCAATGGCGGAACGACAGAGTTGATGCAAGGGCTGCAGTTTTCACCTCGGAGAAAATACTGAAGGTACCACTAGCAATTAAAAAGTATCGACTGAGATTATATACATTTTGCCATGCTTTGTGTAGGTTGGCATCTTGCAAGCATCAAAGTCTGCAAATGCATCTATCAACAAATCTATCAACAATAAAACTTGGCATTCGTGATTATGAAAGTCGCACCTTGCCAACTGCCATCACGTCTGCTGCGAGAGAGTTTTAGAGTCAGCTTGGATTCATTCATGTGTGGTGTGAACCAGCAGCTGACATAGAGTTAGCACGGATTGCATTCTTAGCTGGTTACCTTGCACGTCCATTTGAAGAGAAAATATGAATATGTTTACAGAATCTCATGAAACATTTTTATTTATTCTGTTTTCAGTGCCTGCCCGTGTTTTCATTATTTATATATTACCAAAGTTTAAATATGTTCTAGTGCTTACTTTAGAATATCAATAATTTTATTTTATTAGTCCCCATCCTTTTATTAACTTTGTGCCTTGTGATTCCTGCAAAACCCTGGACTTATCAAAATTCTTGATGATGGACGCCTAAGGTATCTGAAAATCACCATGCACCTTTAATTGTTAGCAAGGTGATGAAGTGCCCGGAGGTCAGAAGAAGCAGCAAGCTATGCAACATGTTAGTTTCATCCCTTCTTCCCTATTTTGTGCAATTTGCGGAGTTGATTTGCGAGAGAGAAGACCGCAGTCACACTAAGGACCCAACCAAACTAATGCGACCACTGCTGACCAACTGGACAGGCAACATCAATGTGACAGTGGGAAAAACCACGCTTGCACATAAACTTTTTTCGAGGAAAGTTCTTCGCTTGTAAAATAAGCTTGCGTGTCTTCTGTGCATCACGCGGCTTCGTAATCAAACGAAAAAAAAAATTGCCTCAGCCTGCGGGCGTCCTTGAACCGGCTGTCTTGTGTTGTTTCATTTGCTACAGTTTGCGTTAGCTATTATGTTTGGGTGGTGGTACCCACTTGAATATTATTTCCAGTGAAAACGGGGAACAGGCTGAACAATAATGTTGATTGTTACGTCCTGAATTGTAAGTTTCCAGAAAAGTGCGCGCTGAATAAATGGTCCCAAACCTTGTCCCGATTTCAAGATTTCAATATGTAATACGTTATTACAGTGGTTGAAACGCAACTAAATGGGTGCCCACTCAGTGAAGCACACGACTGCCTCGATTCTCGTGTAAATGGAAGACCCCAAATGACTTGGAAAAGCCCAGTGATTATATACCGCTATCACCTTATCAATAGCAAACTTGCACGTAGCACCACATAATGTGTGAAACGTCGCTCACAAATCCTAAATTGAGCAAGCGCCGACCGCGCGGACGCCGAAACGAAAGCACAGCTACACTAGCACAGCCCCGGCCGCTGCGCGCAGCTCTCCGCCCGGACTCATCACGGAGCGGTGGCGCCGCGGCGGTGGCGATGAGAACAATACGGCTGTTCCGGGCGACGCGACGAGCCGCACCCAAGTGCGCCTCCATTGAGCTGCCGTGATTAAAGACAGGCGAAGCGACAGTGTTTCTTCGCGGCTTCAGCTTGCTGCTGGTTGGCGGGGGACTCGCTCCGCAGTAGCAGTTCCTAGACTTCCCTACTATTTATGTTTTCCTTGGCGCCAGGGGAATCAAGGCATTGCCAGATTATATGATCCAGTGTACCCCTTTCTCCGCAGGTTTCGCATTTATCGTCCGCCTTTTCCTCCACTTGCGTGTGGAAAAGCCAGACGGGACTTGGGAAATTCCCAGCTTGTAGGCGCCGCCAAGCGACGGCCTCCTTGTTGGTTAGCGTTCGGTTCGGTTAGCGTTCGGACCCATTGAAAAAATTTCAATGGGTCCAATTGGGAATTTCCCAACTGAAATGAATTGGTCAAAAACCAATTGTTTTCGCCACCCATTGGTTCTGACCATTTGATATGAATTGGTGCTCCCCAGTTGGGAATATAACTCAAATGGCATACCCATTGAGCCCAAATGGTTTGAACTCATAGTTGAAAAAAAAAAGAATGGAGATGCAATTTCAGTGTTTTCTGTCCGGAAGTTATAAGGGAGCCGACTTTTATACATGTGGAATGAAATTTAATTTTTTACAGAAATCATGAGAGACAAGCAAGAATTACACACACGGAACTAACACAGATTCAATGTATATATCCACAGGTTGCAGACTTATATACTCCATTCTTTGAACAGTGCTGCTGGGACCAGTGACACATCTTTGTTACTCAGAGTTAACTTATTTAATTATGCCTGCGCTTACAGTGAACATGATATAATCAATAAGATTAAGTGGCATATACTTTTTATAAGAACCTAAATTTTTCACTGTTGTCTCTTCATAGAGGTAAGTATATCTGTGCACATCTCAGTCAAGGATATCACTGACTTGACTTTCCCAATTCGGAATGTTTGCTTAGGACCAATTAAAACCAATGGGAAGCCCAATTTCTTTGAAATGGGCGTCCCAATTGGGAGTGAAAAAACCAAATTAGCTTCCCAATTGGGAGTGAAGAAACCTGTTGGGTTGGACAGTACCCATTGGACAAGCCATTTGGGATTGGCAGAACCAATTCAATCTGACTGGTCTTCCCAATTGGACCCATTTATTTTTTTTTTACTGGGAGGGACCTTCTGCTAAATCTGTAGTGTTCTAAAATTTCCTTATAAGTTTGCAGCCTCTCGTCAATCCCATCGCAATTAGGCGGCTCTACGGCTGCCCGGAAGTAGAGAGCTCGGGCTAGCTCGTGCGCCGCCTCGTTGCCGGGGACGGACTCGTGCGCGGGGGTCCAAATAATTCACATCCTTCTTTCAAGTTTTCCTTTCTCTAAAACTTTGGCTGCCTCCTTCGAGACCCTCCCTTTTCCAAAGTTCCAGACAGCTGTTTTGCTGTCACTAATAGCTATGCTGGCTTCCGTTCCAACGCAAGCGAGCGCTATTGCAACTTCTTCAGCCGTATCTACATTTTGGCTTCTAACGGACGCGGCGGCGGCGGGTACGCCGCGGCCGTTGACGACCGCAGCCACCGCTGCCCCCGACTTCCCGCTAGCCGCGTCCAGGTAAGCGACCTCCCCCGGCTTCATTTTCCCCGCTTTCTTTGCGAGCGTCTCGGCCCTCTTTTTTCTCCTCTCCTTGTTGTACGTAGGGTGCGTGTTTTTAGGTAGAGGGAGGGGGGCACTATTATATATTCGTGACACTTTCGTGGAATGTCCACTTTGTGGCTTGTTCCTCTAATCTGACTGCAGTCCCACCCAGCCGAGGATGGTTCTGCCAGTGGTGGTTCTGCTCAATCTTTCTAGTTGCGCCATGCGCACAGCCTCTGCTAGTTCCGTCCAGTTGTTGTGCACCCCCATTTCGAGGAGGCGTTCCGTCGAGGTCGAGATGGGTAGTCCCGGTGGCGTATTGACAAACCATATCCCGTAGGAGCACTCGAGCAGACGACGCTCTGACGCGCAAGCACGTGACACAACGTCACTTCCGCGAGTAGCAGCGACGCTGTTTCTCCCTAGCGCCTTGTGGCGAGACTACTCATGGTTTCAGTTTCGTTTCATGCAGGGCTCGCATTTACGTTTTTTTCCCGCTGGTGTTTGTCAAAGGTACTCATGTTTCGGTGTCGTTTTCGCGCAGCGCCCGTATTTTCGCACGGCTGTGGGCTGAAGTTCACGTAAAATAACGCGAATTGCCGTCGGCTAAAAGTTCGGTCACGCGATCACGTTAATTTCGGTCCAGTGACCACTGCGCGGGCTTTTTGCTCTGGTGTTCTGTAAACGTCGGTCGGTTACCGGTCACGTGTTACGTAAATTTCAATCCAGTGGTCACTTGCGCGGCTGTTCTTGTTCTGGTATTTTCTGGAATCGTCGCTCGGCTCGGCTACACCCCGAAGTTTGCACTTCTCCCCATCCGCATAGCTCCACGCATTTCGTCCGGTGCTTCTGGGTTGTACGCACGTGCACTTGGCTCATCCGTTGCGCGCTGCGCTAACCAGGGTGATTTTGTGCTTGGCGAACTTGTGTGTCAATTGCGGATAACTAGAGATGATGGACGAGCTCCCAGAGCCGCTCGAGCTCGTAAAAGATGAGCTCGCGCCAAAAGGGCTCGGATTAGTGTATCGCGCGAACCTGACAAACGAGGCAGCCGTCAACGAATGGCTGGAAGCCTACAGCGTCGAAACCAACAAGTCTTGGATTGTGCAATAGGTTCAAAAGGATGGAGAAAGATACGTACTTTGCCGATCAGCCAGTATTGCTCATAGCAGTATATTTCAATCATTGTCAAATAATTTATACTCGGCTAGTGCTATATGTGGGTTGAATTTCAGTCAATTTAACAAAAAGTGGAGCTACATTTCTCGCTTATACTGGAGTCGAAAGTACACGAGCGCAATATATTAGGCGATAGTTTCCATGCAGACCAATGCAGTTAGCTGGCAAGCGCGAGAGAAGAGGCTTTTGAAGGAAGTCATCACCCCGAAGCTAAATGACTAATTGTAGAAATGATGACACAAAGTGCTAGTCACATGCCGTCAATGTGATAACTTTCCCTTGTAAACGTTCGTAAAATCAGTTTACAGAAAAAAAAATCTTAGCCAAAGAACTTATACTGAGTGAACATCTGGTGAATATCTGCCGCAAATGTTAATAATATATCATTATAGTATACATTATAATGTCCACGTTGAAGAGAGTAGAAAGTGTACATGTACCGAATACCCACATATGCCCACACATCTCTTGATGAGATATTAAATGATATTCTGTAGATATGTAGCCAACATCTTTTTAGGGATCAGAGCAATTGCTGAAAAGTGCCAAAGAAGATAATTGTTTATCCAAGGTAAAAATTTCCTACTGGTTTCTTGCGGGGATCCTACTAGTTCCAGTAGTACTGGTTTATAAACACATTCCCCATAGCCACTGGAATCGGTAGCGGCTGGGTCTCCCTGCAGAAGGTCGGTTGGGTGCATTGGTTCTGGTGGGCCTGTTGACCTATGAAAATCTTGGTGCAGCAGCTGCCTAGGGCCGCACTATCAAAATGAAGACAAGGGCAAAGGTTTCATAAGTATGAATCATTCTTTATTATTTTCCATGTCTACAAAAGTTCTGCAATCTGCGTGGACACTTTTGTCTTGCTGTGTGGTACTGCTGCAGGTGTTCCAGCTTCAATCAGATGTTGCAATGAAGTTAGCTGCACAGCAAGATTTTTTTCAGAAAAACATACAGCACCACACTACTTTAATTTGAATATCAACAATTTGGAAAGCAGCCATTCAAGAACAATGCATTTGGATTACGTTTGTGTACTTGCATCGCCAAGGGCTTAGATTACTTCCAACCAAAGCCATCATCTCAGCTTTTAGACATTAGTTGATGGCATGGTACCCTGCCAATTTAACAGTCAAACCATTCCATATGTGACACACCACAAATTGTTAGTGCTGTGCTTCGCATGCTATACAGCTGCTTACAGTGTGATCAATCATGTTTCTGTGTAGTTTGAGCTTTTTCAGAATCAGTGCGTGGCGAGCCTGTGTATGCATTTGGACCAGAATATGAGAGTGAAAGTGTGTGCAATGACAACTGGTGTATGTGGACAATATGCACTTCATGTGTTATATGTCAACTATGCGAGACAAGTGCAATCCACTGTGTGCATGGTCTTCTCTATAACTCGAACCAATTCACTGCACTGCAACATTGTCATCAACCATTTGTATCCTCATTCTCCTTTTATTTCCCTTTTCTCCCTTCTCTAGTGTGGAGCAGCAGGCTAGGGTCATATTGCTGCTGGCTGAACTCTCCACCTTTCTTTTCGTTGGAATTATTTTCATCGCTATCTTGCTTATTCACTGTGCTTTGGGCCTCCTTGCAAACACAAATGTGGCTATTTGCAATTCAAAGTAGGTTCTTTGATGGCTGCATGGCTGCCCAGTGTCATTTGTAGAACTGAAGTCACATCTGCCACTTTTTCCTGCCAAAAAGTTGAAGGCATTTGCCAGTAAAACAAACTGCTTCTGCATAAATGGTTTACAATGTATTGCTTGCCATGCATTTACTAAACAGCAAAGGCATTGTTTCACCTAAATTTAAAAGCAGTGTATTCAGTTTTGTTTAGTATAGTGTCCCAAATTGACTTAGGCTTTGCAGGATTCTGTAGTGTAGGTCTCCGGCTCATTTTTGACCAATGATTTTTTTTTAACATGCACTGACACCACACAGTAAATGGGTGCCTTACATTTTTCTCTATCAAAACATGGTCACTATGGCTGGGATCGAACTCAGGTTCCTCAAATTTAAATGCCTAAAACTGGTTGTTTCATACTATTTCCTAGACGACTTTCATCGGGGTAGCCTTGTAGTACCTAATTTACTATAGCCACAAGTCCTTGTAGTACCTAATTTACTATAGCCACAAGTCCTTGTAGTACCTAATTTACTATAAACACACTTGTGGCACATGATGATGACATTAACAAGCGTTTCTTTGAAATGTTGGATTGCTAGCTGACCAGTGTGCAAACCATAAGGGAGTGATGTCAAAATACTCTGGTTCTCCTCTCTTCAAGTGTTGCTATAATTTGTGAGCTTAATCCTTTAATCTTGTAGCAATGATTCCTTCTTCAAAAAGATTGGTAGGCATAATGGTGCATGTACAACATGTCACCTAATTCAGAAGCTTTTGAAGCGGCTGTAAGATAGTTTGCAATTCAAGTTAGCCAAGGTCACTTTGAGATGTATACAAGGAATAAACAGTTGTGAAAACCAGCACTTATTTATTTGACTCAATATTGAACTGCACCATTCTGCGTAAGCATGTTATGGGGTGCCCACAACTTCAAAAATAAACACTGTTGTTTCTTCTTGCCATGACACTTGAGCAGAATACCAATCACATACATAAAGAGTTACAAAAAACAAATTACACAGCATGCTATGTCACTGCCTCTGCTTAACAGGTGCAGTTAAGTTAGCTATTGCGCTCAACAAATGCCTATTCAACACAGTGCTCTCAAACAAGCGTGAGTACTTTAAGAGGGTGGAAATTCTGGCTGGTTGGTGCATGATCTGTGGCTAAAA
>JAJIZL010069130.1:0-10158 GCA_023969395.1 Amblyomma maculatum
GCTGGGGCTTCACAGCCAGCACCCTGACAAGTCTATGTTAGAGTACGTCCAATGAATAGAACTTCATCGCCTCGCTGGCACTAGCGCCAAAAACACGCAGGAAGTTGAGCGTGTCACACTACAAGCTCACCCGACTTTCGCGGCCTACCCGAGAGGAGATTGCTGGCAAAAACATTTATTTCCTCTGAAAATAGGGACCAACATGGAGGTCGCCCGGAGTTGACTCGACTCGGCCCCTCGAATTCTCGACCAGACAGGACAGCGTTGACATAAACCCCGTAACCGGTTTGTGACCCGATAACTGAACTCGCTCCTGTCAAGTTCACGGTGTCTGTCGATTGTAACGTATCGTGTTGTCGCCGCTGCGTTCTTAAATACTACCATGTCTTTATTTACACGACAATGAACAGTAGGATGTATGAGTTCCCACATTAGAAGTACTACCATGTCTTCTTCGAGCAGAAGGTTTTAACGCAGGACATCATTTACGCCGATGTGAAAGAATGCATAGCCTCGCCATGTACCACCCAATGATTGTGCTTGCAAACGTCGTCACCATCATCCTCAGCCTGACTATACCCACTAAAGAGCGAAGGCCTCTCCCATATTCCTCCAATTAACCCAGTCCTGTGCTAGCTGCCTCCACGTGACCCCTGCAAGATTCTTAACCTCATCCGCCCACCTAACTTTCTGCCGCCCTCTGCTACGCTGTCCTTCCCTTGGAATCCAGTTTGTTACAATAAGCGACCATCGGTTATCCTCTCTTCGCACTACATGTCCTGTCCATGCCCATTTCTTCTTCTTGATTTACACTAGAATGTCAGTAACTTGAGTTATTTCTCTGACCCACACTGCACGCTTTCTATCTCTTAATGTTACCCCTACCCTTTTTCGTTCCATAGCCCTCTGGGTTGTCCTCAACTTAAGTAGAACTCTCTTGGTTAGCCTCCACGTTTCAGCCCCATAGGTGAGTACAGGTAATAGGCAACTGTTGTATACTTTCCTCTTGAGCGATGCCGCTAAGTGGCTAGTCATAATCTGGGAGAGCTTGCCAAATGCGCTTCAACGCAGTCTTATTCTCCTTGTTATTTCCCTTTCATGGTCCGGATTGGCGGTTACTACCTGTCCTAAGTAGACATATTCGCCTACTACTTTCAGTGCTTTGCTACCTAACGTAAAGTGCTGTCCCTTCCCTAGGCTATTGAACTACCTTAGTCTTCTGCATTTTGATTTTCAAGCCTACCTTTCTACTTTTCCTGTCTAGGTCATCAATAATTCTTCGCAATTCATCCCCTAACTTACTTAGCAAGGCAATGTCATCAGCAAATCGCAGATTACTGAGGTATTCTCCATCTACCCTTATCCCTAACTGCTCCCATTCCAAGTCTCTGAATACTTCCTCTAAACAAGCTGTGAATAGTACTGGGGAGATTGTGTCTCCTTGCCTAACACCCTTCTTTATAGAAATTTGGTTGCGTTCTTTACGCAGAACTATGGTTGCTGTGCACCCTATATATATCTTCCAGCACGGTCACGTACGGCGCGTCTACACCCTGATTTCGCAATGCCTGCATGACCGCCGAGGTTTCTACTAAGTCAAATGCTATTTTGTATTCAATGAATGCCATGTATAAGGGCTGGTTATATTTCGAGCATGTTTCTATCACCTGGTCGATGGTATGGATATGATCGATTGCAAACGTCATACCTACAGCAAAGCCCGCACGAGCTGTGGCTTGAATAGCTGAGCGACGGATCTATAAAGGTGCTTACACGTGGATGAATTTGTTTTCTTTGTAGAATAAGTTGCCATTGCTCATCGACGAGTGAATTCCAATTGCTTTGTTTTACAGTGTAGCACTTAAGGAAGAAATAATACTAGAATGACTTTCTCAAAAATGTAGGCCTCTCTTGGTGTTTACTGCTCAGGGATAGAAATATCTTGCTTAGTGGGCCCGAATGTGCCGTGCAAACAAAGGGCTTGGGGCTAGTAGCGTCCTTGATGGAGCTGGGACAGGTAGACCACCGCCGCGCGGCGGCGGGTGCTAGGCTGCCACAGAATTTTTGTCTGTTGTAGGCCGTCAGTGCACCCGCCACCGTTTCGGTAGTGGACGACGGCCGTTGTTGCGGCGCGCGTCTGTCTCTCCCTCTTCCTTTTCTTCCTTCTTTATTTTCTCTTTTGTCTGCACGAGGCAGCGGAGGTGGCTCAGCAACAGAGCTAGTAGCAGGCCCGTGCATTTTCTTTTCCTTCTTTCTACAACAACAACAACAACAACAACAACAACAACAACAACAACAACAACAACAACAACAACAACAACAACAACAACAACAACAACAACATCATCATCATCATCATCATCAGCCTGACTATACCCACTGCAGAGTAAAGGCCTCTCCCATATTTCTCCACTTAACCCGGTTCTGTGCTAGCTGCATCCACTTGACCCCTGCGAACTTCTTAACCGCATCCGCCCACCTAACTTTCTGCCGCCCCCTGCTACGCTTTCCTTCCGTTGGAATCCAGTTTATTACCCTAAGCGACCATCGGTTATCCTCTCTTGGCACTACATGTCCTGCCCACGCCCATTTATTCTTCTTAATTTCCACTAGAATGTCGGTAACCTGAGTTATTTCTCTGACCCACTCTGCACGCTTCCTCTCTCTTAATGTTACCCCTACCATTTTTCGTTCCATAGCCCTCTGAGTTGTCCTCAACTTAAGTAGAACTCTCTTGGTTAGCCTCCACGTTTCAGCTCCATAGGTGAGTACAGGTAAGATGCAACTGTTATATACTTTCCTCTTTAGCGATACCGGTAAGCTGGTAGTCATAATCTGTGAGTGCTTTCCAAATGCGCTCCATCCCAATCTTATTCTTCTTGTTATTCCCTTTTCATGGTCCGGATCTGCGGTTACTACCTGTCCTAAGTAGATATATTCGCCTACTACTTCCAGTACTTCGCTACCTAATGTAAACTGCTGTTCCTTTCCGAGGATGTTGAACATTACCTTAGTCTTCTGCATATTGATTTTCAAGCCTACATTTCTACTTTTCCTGTCTAGGTCACCAATCATTATTTGCCGTTCATCCCCCGAGTTGCTTAGCAAGGCAATGTCATCGGCAAATCGCAGTTTACTGAGGTATTCTCCATCAGCCCTTATCCCTAACTGCTCCCATTCCAAGTCTCTGAATACTTCTTCTAAGCAAGCTGTGAATAGTACTGGGGAGATTGTGTCTCCTTGCCTAACACCTTTCTTTATGGATATTTTGTTACTTTCTTTATGCAGAACTATGGTTGCTGTGCAGCCACTATATATATCTTCCAGCACTTTCACGTACGGCTCGTCTACCCCCTGATTTCGAAATGCCTGCATCACCGCCGAGGTTTCAACTGAGTCAAATGCTTTTTCGTAATCAATGAATGCTATGTATAAGGGCTGGTTATATTCCGAGCATTTTTCTATCACCTGATTGATGGTATGGATATGATCGATAGTAGAGTACCGTTTCCGAAAACCTGCTTGATCCTTTGCTTGACTGAAGTCTAATGTTGTCCTGATTCTATTAGCGATTATCTTAGTAAATACCTTATACGTAACAGACAGTAAGTTGATTTGTCTGTAATTTTTAAGGTACTTAGAGTCCCCTTTCATATGAATGAGGATAATGCTTGCATTATTCCATGGTTCCGGTACCGCCAACAACAACAACAACAGGTTATATCAGGTGTGGCAACAGGTTAAGTTACACTAACAGGCGCAGGGCTCAAACTAATTCCTGCCATTAAAAAAAGAAAAAAAAACAAGCACTGTTTTTAACTCTTGTAGAACAAAAGGCATTTGCTTGCATGTGATCGCTGAGGCCTGAGTGCAGGCAGCGAAAAAATGACGGAGACGTAGGAAAGGCACAAACGGGCTCTGACTTTCAACTGAAGCTTTATTGCTTGTCCTGTAAAAACATATACGCCGGGCACAGCCAACAGAAGCAGCCAAGATGACATTCACGTAAATAGATACAAGCTATGTAGAGCTGACGGCGACAACAGCGACGTCATTGACTTGGTAGCATGTATTTATTTACGTGAATGTCATCTTGGTTTCTTCTGTTGGTTGTGCCCGGCGTATATGTTTTCCCGCCACAAGCAATAAAGCTTCAGTTGAAAGTCAGCAGTCATTTGGGTCCTTTTTACGTCCTCATCTTTTTTGCGCTGTCTGCACTCATCGTGTGTTAGCAACTCGCCCAAGCGTCTCTGTTAGCGCTGAAGCGTGATTTGTGCAATCGAACAGCACATGGCGAAAGTTCACGCATGCCAGAAAGCCGGTTTTATCGCAGTGCGAGCATTGCTTTCGGTTTGCTTTTCGTCTGATGAATCGGATCCGCAAAATACCCCTCGCCACTTGTGTTGCATTCATTAATATTTAGTGGTTATAAATATTGGTTCCCTGGCAAGCGGTCGTTTTGAAACAAATAAAAATGGTAGCGCTTATTGTGCAAATTTGCGATGTTGTTTACTCCAATCTAAAATATATGCACGTTGCTGGAAACAAGATGTATAATAATGAATCATCATAACATGAAAGGGCTTCTCCGCAATTCCAAAAAGTAGAATTTTTTGTGTGGCCTTTGTTCAGGGTCACTGCTCAAGCAAAGCATGAAATTCTGCCTGCGCCAAACACATGATAGCTTTGTTGCTTTTTATACACTGGTAATTATGCGCAGAGATGATTCCCGATGTAAGGAATACATGCTGAGTTTGTTTGTTGAATGGCTCCATTCACGTAATCTACCTGTGTAGACAATATACACACTTCAACATACATTTAACACTTGCTGGTGGGCTGTATCTTGTCTATGTAAGAATGTAGTACCCTTGTATAAAAAATCGTTGAAGTTTAGTTTGTAAACGTTTTACTTATATGCAATATAATCCATTCATTGCTCCAGAACCGGCATCCAGAACTTGGACGTACATGAAGCAAGCATGGGGGAAGCTGAAAGCAAAGAATATTTATCAGCCAAGAAGTGTTATGGACTTGAGTCACCTGTACTCGACAACAAGTTCCGTTTGGGCCCTAAGGATCTTGGTGATACCCAGCAGCGGTTTGTTGCGGTTGCTCCACGAAGCGCCTTACAGCAAGATGTTAAGGGCAGCTGCTTTCAAAGATACACTGTTGAAGAAAGACCTGAATCGTCAATGCATGCTTTATCAGAAGCACGGCCTCACGGTTTACGAAACAATCATTTAAAAATGTAAACAGTGCTCCTGGAGATACACCAATTAAAGATTAACAGTGTGAATACCTTTGCAGTTGGAGTACATCAGAATGCGACAAGATGCACATCGAAGTTTTTTTCCACCTGGACTGCTGTTTCCTTCTATTATTGCATCACAGTATGGTACAAAGCATTGGGGCTGATTCTTCTGCACTTCTGCCTTGCTTACAGTTCAGCTGCTTATGGGTGCATTGTGCCATAAAAATACCTGCGCACTGTCGTTTCAGATACCGCAAATAATTTGGCCAAGCACGTAAGCGACAGAAGGCTCTTCAGTCGCACCAGTACCAGCGTCTCTTTCAAATATACACGCATTTCTACTATCAGCTTGTCAATCGCAGCCACACAATCAGCAATAGGCATCGGTTGCTTCATATCCTTTACACCTGTGAAGGCTTTCATACAAGCATCCCTTTGAAACAAGCCAATAAGCATTCTGCACGTTCTGGGTGCTTTGTATGAATTGACCTTAACAGTGTTACAAACCGCTGTAGTATGTTTGAATTGCAGGGGAGTCTCGATGTTCTTATCCTGATCTTGAATTTTGCTCGGTGAACACGAAGGAGAACAAGATGCTCAGCACTCCAACCTTCGCTTGTATGCTCTGCTGCTTCATTGCCGCTGTTTTCGTGTTCTGAAGCTGCCTGATAATACATAAAGGCAATGGATGAACTAAATGGAGCGAAAGAGGCAACAGAAATTGTTCTTTTCTTGCATAGAATGCAAAGCAACATTCAACACAAATATGAATACTAGAATTGTTTCCGAGTCAATTATATTAAATGCCACAGAACTTCTCATGCAGAAGATAATTACGTCTTTTAATAAGGAAACATGTTTTAGTTATGCTTTGATTCTTTGGGTATTCAAAAGAATTGCTTACTGTAAACAGTTACGAAGTGCATCATATAATGTTTTGGAAACCTGACTAGGTGAATCCCATTTTGAAATTACAAATGCGAGTCTAGCGCTTACTGAACCATTCCGTGGTGATTAGTAAATAATGGCCTCACAGACGTCCAGTGGATTGGCAGTGTGAAGTCCTGAACAGTGCATACAGAGGAAATGTTGCCATAAATAAGCCCAGTTTCTACATGGGGAAATAACACTGCCTTTGCAGTTTGTCCGATTCCCAGCTGGTGCAAAAACAAGGAGCTCAGAAAAAAAGTTATCAGTTCCCTAAAAATAAAAACGTGCAAAATGTCACGAAACATTTGACAACAAGATTTAGCAAGATGTTCCCATGCGCCTAATGTGCAATAAGAACAATATCACATTAGTGTTGAAACAACAGTTAGGATTTCATCTTATAATTATTTCCGAAAATATGTAACCAGCGATCCAGTTGCTACTCTTGTTGATGCTCGCCTGGCTCTTTCAGCCGGTGCATGGTCTCTTGCTGGATCGTTGTTATCGAGGCTTCGCACAGATAGATACTGAGACGATACTGCTTTCTTTGGTTGCCTTCGGGATGCCTCCTAATTGCTACGCCTCGACAATGCGAGATCATATTTCAGTAACATTGCCTATGTTGGCATCGCTTAGCACAAAGTTTTGTTACAATCTTTTTGGACGAATAAATGTCCTTAGTACAAGTATCGATAGAGCTGGCAAAGTAAAAAGGAAACAAAATATATTCTGAACTCTAAAATCAACAAACAAAATCACAACTCAGTTGCAATGTGTCTATGGGTTAAGCATTTTAGCGCTCTTTTTTATTTTTTTTTAATTTTTTATAACAGAACTTTTACTACAAAGTCGTGACTGAATGCATGTTAGATTTGATCAGTATGCAAAACGTCACTCTCTTTAATTGTCACAGCATTATAAAATGATGGCAATGATCACATGAGTACTACTATCACGGAGCCCATTTTGGGAGTCAGAAAAGAGTAATTTGCTTTTACTGCTATGCACTTACAAACAAAAATTTGTTTTCCTAACCTTATGCCACATTACATAATCATAGTCTTAAAATTTTCATTCTTTATGTACGCAGTTTTTGTTCGATGGCTAGAAAAGTAGTAATTGCAACCTGTGGGACATTGCAAATAAAGAAAAAAAGAATAAAATTGGCCTAATAAGTCGCACAGCTGAGGTCTCGTCATCTTACGTCTGTCCATCCCACCCATCGCACAATCAGTTAAAGCGGCACCACACGTACAGCCTTTGTCAAAAGTTTAGAGCAGAGAGGGTTTGCTTTTAAGCCGAATATTATGACTGGTTTAACAATAGTGGATATATTCATTGTAGAGAGTAGGACGAAAAATCTTCTTGCCTTCAGCAATTTTGGAAACCCAGGAGTGCACTATAAGCCAAATGGTATGGCTTAGAAGCACGCTCCCTGGATTCTATACCGTTCACAAAGACTGTATTTATTTTGCTCTTAAGCAGAATTTCAGTCCGCGGATGCACCTGAAAACACCGCAGTAAAACCGCACCAGGAAGTTCTGATTTGATCTCTCTAATTACTCTACAATTAGGTCCTGAAGTAAAAGGCTACTCCCAGCTCCGAAGGTTTGACATCTGAACGTCAATCAGAAGTTCACAATTTGATCCAAATCCCAGTGACTGCATTTTGATAGAGACGATATATAGTCGTAGATGTATTCAAGCGTATATGCTAAAACATTTAAGCAGTCAGAATTTATTTGCATCATCTGCCAATCCTGCTTGTGGCTGATATGTTTTTCTGACCGGTTTTCTAAATGCCTGTTTATCGAAACAATTTGGACGTGGGTGTACTAACCATGACTATGTTCTGAAGTTTCGTAAATGTAGCATCGAAAGTTAAGAAGTGCTTGGGACTGGGCTAGTTGGAACCTCTTCTCATAAATGCTGCGCTGCTTAGTAGTACACGGACAAAGGAACTGGACAAACGCTAAGGCAGCATTTATGATAAGCATCGAAAAGTTGTTAAGCATTTAGAAAAATCGCACTATCAAGTAAGTTGCCACGCACCCCGAAAAGAAAAAGGTTCCCTAGCAAACGTATTATTGAACAAAGCGTCCCCGCTCGTCAACAGTACAAAATGTTCACTTACTAATTGTACACCCGAAGAAATCTTCGGGGACAAAGTGCGCGCTCCATATTTTCATTAACTTTCGTGACAGGCTTCCCGATGCGAAGTTTAGAGATCCATTCCTTTTTTGTTCGATCGTCGCAAGAAAAAGAGTGGAGGCTTACCTCGCCTTTGACTGCATGGTGTGGGCACTGCGGCACACAACACATTTTGTATTTTTTAGCTCATTATGTGCATAAGGTAAAGAAAAAGAATGCTGCTTAGACACGAAATACCTGTCCGATCTGAGAAGAAACACAGCAAAAAGCGATCGCGGCAATCATGCAACAAAGCAACAAGACCTGGACGCAAGCAAGGCGAGAAGACGCGGACGCGGGCGGGAATCGCTTCGTTGAGGGTTACGACCGTTTTCGCATAGCCTGCACCATCTGTGATTGTTGCGAATTATCATGTCGACTCTCTCAGTCGCCGAAAAATTGCCATCAGCAGCTGAAGCCATGTTTAGCAGCAAAAAGGATAAAATAGCTGATGCTAGCGGTATAAAACAATTTGATTATTGTGGGTTTTTGGATAACAAACTTCCTACTTTCTTTTATTTTTTCGACAGTCACGGCGTATGCTCTGGGCTTAACAAGACACATTTGACGACCGAGGAGCGATGGGCCTTGCGAGGAGGCCGCACGCAGGAGGAGGTGGCCACGGCGAGCTACTTTCCGTTTCAGGCAGAGATAAAGCACGGCGTTCGTGTGACGCGTACACTTGGGAGTGACGTCAACACAGGAGGGTGATTTTGTGGCGCTCACCTGCCGCACGGGGGCCCGTCGTGCGCGTCTGGAGAGCTGATATTCTCAGCTTTGTAGGTCTGCGTGCTACTATCTTTTCGTAAATCTAAGGACAGATACAGGGTTGGCTGATGGTCCTCTACAATATTGAAACTACGACACGAAATCTAACTGCGATAGTTAAAATGCAAATCAAGAAACGGTAGTTATTATTCTCCTAAATATCACTTGGAATGCGTTTTATAGCGCCCGCCACGACCCCTAATCACTTCGCGCAAGAAACAATTTTATCTTTGGAAGCTTATTCTTTGAAATTATTTAATGTCTTCCCTGTACCACAATGCTGCTCTGTGAACCCTTGCCTTGAAGCTTGCGTGGGAGTGAATATTAAGCTTTTCACACAACGAAGCTGTCCTGATTTGAGTACGCAGCTCTGAAACAAATGACTTCATTTCCACTGATTCGTAGTTGGAACTATAGCTGGTCCATTTCGGTCTCTTCCTTTTCCCCATCGTAGCGTCCATTTCGAAACGAGGACTGTCGGCTACTGACTGCGCGATTTCATTTATCATTTGTTTAAACACGCACAAGCCTTCTCAATGATGGTTCAGCTTCACCGACATTGTCAGGGCGCCTGAATCAACCCCTGCCCTATGCGCACATGGTTCTCGCAATCGGGAGTGCGAGCAGAGGAAGCACAAACTGCGCGAGAAACTAGAGCTGTGAAGAGAGATTAACGATCACGGCGTTCGTTCTTTGTCTCACGAACGGTGGCGCGCCTTTCTGGCGCCAGGCATTCGGACGTCGGCGGAACCCAGCACACCATCGCTTTTATTGCCGCTTTATGGTGATTAAACATTTTTCCTCGAAGGCCCTCTGCTTTGGCGACAAATATTTTGGGAGAGGTGATGACGCCTTCCTAATACAATACCAGGGTTGAGAAAGCCGGTAAAGCAAGCACAAATGTCTTACTTTCTTCCTTTGCGATCATTTGTCTTCTCTGTTCTGAATGCAGCTACGTAATCAATAGCGCCCATGCGCGATGCTGCAAGACCTCTCGTTGTTGCAAGACCTCTTGC
>JAJIZL010069139.1:0-16280 GCA_023969395.1 Amblyomma maculatum
GCTGCTGCTGCTGCTGCTGCTGCTGCTGCTGCTGCTGCTGCTGCTGCGAAAAATACACGTTTCGTTTCGCGATAAAACCGAAACCGAAAGCGAAGCTGCATCGCTGCATGTCTGCCGCCAGGTGGCCATCCGTATTGTCGTGGGGACGTTTTCCCACCATTTTGTTTTTCAGCGTTGGAAACGCTGAGCCTACCCAAGAACAAGCCCCCTCAAGGGAGGAGCTGGCCGAAAAATAGATTGAGCGACAGGAGGAGCGAATTCCCAGCACCGCTAAAACATCATCATTCGCCCCAGAGGCGGAATTAACAGTGTTATTAACATTGTAGGAAGATTGAACTTGTCTGGAGTTATCATACAAGCCGCCGGCCTGGATCTGACGACCACGAAGGGTGACATCATCTCCCCAAACTCTACTCAGCAATAAATACTGGTCGCTACCACGGATACCGAGAGAACATACAATACGCAGCAATTCAAGCTCTGAAGATTGGACCCAACATAATTGAACCCAAGTCATACATCGCCATGCCTGAAAACGGAGGCAAAGACGTCGTTCACGACGTACCATTCGAATATTCAGCGGAGAAAATTAAAGAAATGATAGAATGGAGTGGGACTAATCTGCAAATCTCCGGTATTAGAAGATTGGGAGCGGGATCCAAAACCATTCTGATACTTTTCGAAGACTGGTTTGGGCCGAAATGGCTCAATTTCCAGGGAATCAACATGAGGTACTACTTGTATAAGAAGTACGAAGTCTGCACAACATGTGGCAGGCTGGGACACAGAGCCGATGTATGCCCAGGCCCGACCAACGTGAAGTGTCGCGGCTGTGGCTTGGAATATCCAGGCGCTGGACACACATGTGAACCTAAGTGTCAACTCTGCGGTAAAGACCATGTCTTATTAGACATCAAATGCCGCGAAATATACAGGATGCCCTACCTCTCAAAGAAGAAAATGTGGGAGAAAAGGCTAGAAAAACAACTGCAATCAACTTCAGGAAGCCAGCAATCAATCCTCTACTCTTCGGAACGAGAGCACCGGGGACGAGAACCCCGAGAAAGGAACCGGGCAAACACGGACTCACGGTCGGGGACCCGATCGAGATCAAGATCAAGCTCGAGAACCAGAGAGACCTCAAAATCCCGGGACACGAGCCAGGAACGAGGACCTGGCCTGCCTCCCAGAGATCCCAAGAATCCATGGGGCCAAGTCCAGTCAGTAGACAACAAGACGGTAAGCTTCGTTAGCAAAACCTCCGAGGCTGAAACTAGAGAGATGGAAAAACTCAGAGGCGAAAACGCAGAACTTAGAGAGATGATCAAACAAATGAGTCGCGAAATTCAAGAACTTATATCTAAGTTCACCGAAAAGCCCACGGCTTTCCCGTGGGCTTTCACAGCCCGCCTGCAAATCAATCACATGAGGTAACAAAAACCAAAAATTCAATCACTACTAATTCTACTTCAGAGGAATCAAACTTATGAACTTGAAATTCACCCGGCCGCCACCCCAGAAGCGTAAAGGGGGAGAGACCGATCCATTTATAACCCTTAATAGAAAATTTGAACAACGTAATGACAAATTTGATAAGCAAGTCGAGAATATTAACACACTAATCCAGTAACTTCTAGGGGCTCAGGGACAGATGAAAGTACAGATTCAAAATCTCACTAAACAAATGCAGGAAGCATCACTGGCCTTCTCTGAATCCAGTAACAGAATTGCAAAACTAGAAACAATGGGTAACAATCATGGGCAAAAGCCATAATCAGAAAGACAACTCCATGATCTGGCAGTGGAACTGCCGAGGGTACCAGAGAAAGCGAGCGCTATTGCAACAATACATAGAACAAACTGCCGACAAACCCATAGCTATCATGATACAGGAGACTGGGAAAAACCCAACCAAATTGTTTGGATATCAAAGCCACAGCAGCGATAGGGGCGAAAAATCCAAAGTCACGACTTTTATCCAGAGAAACATAGCCGCTACTCATCATCAGATCACATCTCGGGATATAGAAGCAGTTTTAACTGAAATCATCACTGGAAAAAAAGACCGAAAGAGTATCTTTCTCTTGAACATATACACCACTCCGAAGCAAAGGAAAGTTAGGTTTCAAGTCCTATTCCGAAAAGCCCTAAAGATCGCAGGAAACAACCCGCTTATCATAGCCAGTGACTTTAATGCAGTCCATCAGGAATGGGGGTACAATCGGCAGGATCCTAAGGGCAGACAATTATGGGAAGACATGCAAACACTAGGACTCACCCTGCACACTGATCCAAATGCACCCACACGCACGGGTAATAGCGTCAGCAGGGACACCACCCCCGACCTGACCTTAAACAAGAATGTAAGCACAGCGGACTGGAAAAACACCGAGCAAAACCTAGGTAGTGACCACTTCATTATTGCACTCACATTAGGAAACGGAATAAAAATTAGAAAACCCAAACAACCCAAAATCACAGAATGGGAAAGATTTAGGCAAATACGAGAGACCGAGGGAATTGAGAAAATCGACGATATCGATAAGTGGCCACAAACGCTAAAGAAACATGTGGAGGAAGCAACAGTCACTCTAGAAGACGAAGATGCACCGCCGAGTATCGATAGCAAACTCCTAAACATGTGGAACAAGAAACAGGACCTAGAGAAAAACCTAAAAACACAAAGATGGAACCGTAATATTAGGAGAGCACTAGCTCGACATAATAAAGAGATGGAGACATACGCCATCAAACTAAACGAACAAAACTGATGTAGCAGATGTGATGAAATGGAACAAGGCATGAGCCTCTCCAAAACATGGAACATTCTACGACACGTGCTCGATCCGGAAAAATCTAAAGCACAAGCCAACGTAAATCAAACTAAAGTTAAGCATGCCTTTGAAGGCTCGGACGAACAATTGATGAGTAAATTAATCGAAATCTACATCGGACAAACGGAAACCGAAACGTTACCAGCATATGAGGGGAAACCTAGCCTAAACTTAGCCGCCCCCATCACCAGGGCTGAAGTCCGAGCTGAGATTATTGGATTAAAGACAAGATCAGCCCCAGGACCTGACGGTATCACGAACACTATTATCAGAAATCTAGACGACGAGTCAATCACAGCCCTGACAGGATACATGAATAAGGTATGGGAGACTGGACAACTACCACAGGCATGGAAAAATGCCAGTATAGTCCTCATACCCAAACCGGGGAAGCCGCCAAAACTAGAAAACCTAAGACCCATATCACTGACCTCGTGATGGGAAAGCTAATGGAACGCGTTAATCAGACGAGACTTACCAAATACATGGAGCAAGAGAACCTCTGGCCAGACGAAATGATGGGCTTCAGGCCGGGGCTAAGTACACAGGACGTGATGCTCAGACTTAGATACGATATCATAACACATGAATCTTCAGATACAAAGACTATTCTCGGACTTGACCTAACCAAAGCCTTCGACAATGTCAAGCATAAGGCAGTGCTCGAAGGTCTCCAAGAAGTTGGGGTTGGAATCAGAACCTATAACTATATCAAAGATTTTCTCACTAACAGAGAAGTCACCATGAGCTTTCAAAGCGCCAATTCACACACAATCACCTTGGGTAGCAAGGGAACGCCACAAGGCTTTGTCTTGTCTCCCTTTCTATTTAACATTTCTATGAGGCGGCTACCAGCACAACTAAAGCAAATACCGGACTTAAAATTTAGCATGTACGCAGATGACATAAATCTCTGGATAAATAAAGGCAGCGACGCAAAAATACAGAACAAACTCCAGGCTGCCGCAAATAAGATGGTTGAGTACGCTGCGGAACGCGGTCTATCCTGCTCACCGCAAAAGTCAGAACTATTCATCTACAACCCCAAATTTAAGAAGAATAAAGCAGACATAAAGATAAATGTTGAAAACTACCCAGTTCCACAAGTAGAGGAAATTAGAATCCTAGGAATGATCCTCCAAGCAAGAGGGCAGAACACAAACACCATCAAAAAATTGGAGAACTACGCAGCCCATGTTACGGGCATATTCAGAAGAGTAGCGCTTAGAGGACACGGTCTCAAGGAACGTAGTCTACTCAAAATGACACAGGCCTACATCATCAGTCGCATATGCTATGCCACACCTTTTCTCAATCTCAAAAAGACAGAACGTGAAAAAATTGACGTCATGATTCGAAAATGCGTCAAACGCGCACTAGTCCTCCCTGTCTCCACATCAACAGAGAAGCTGGAGAAAATGAGGACTCATAATACATGGCAAGAGCTCACTGAAGCTGTCAGAATCTCTCAACTGGAAAGACTAAGTCAGACGGAGACAGGCAGAGCCATCCTAGACTGGGTCGGACTCCAATCAGACAGGCCCACAGACGAAAACATCTATCCCACCCAACATAAGGGAACACATACTGGTACCTCCCTTACCTCGAAACATGCACCCAGACTACAACAAAGAACGCAGAGAACACAGAGCCAAAGCCATCGCTAAAAGAATGACGCAAAGCAGTAGATGAAGTTGCTTATGTAGACGCATCATGCGAACGACACGGACCAGCTGTCTCGGCAGTAGTAAATGGAGAAGGTGCACCTAAAATTGCGGCCTCAACACGCACCCGGGACATTAGTACAGCTGAAGAGGTCGCAATAGCGCTCGCATGCACTGGTGCACAGGCCAAAACTATAATCAGCGACAGCAAAATGGCTGTCTGGAATTTTGCAAAAGGACGGATCTCAGAGGAGGCCAAAAAGATTCTTCTCACAAATCCCATTACTAGAACCATATCCATTATATGGATACCAGCACACGAATCTGTCCCTGGCAACGAAGCTGCGCACCTGCTGGCCCGAGATCTCTACCACCGGGCAGCGGTAGAACAGCCCGAATGCAAGGGAATTAAAGATTGCGCTATCACATACAATGAGATCACAGAATCTTACAAATTAGATCGAAAAGTATACCCTCCCCCACATCGGTCTCTCACTAACAATGAAGCACGCATCTGGAGGCGATTACAAGCCGATAACTACATCTGCCCTGTCTGGGTTTTTTAACACAGACCGGGGAGGAAGAAGATTCTAAATGTAAAAATTGCGGATAAAAAGGCACGCTAGATCCTATAATATGGCAATGCGCCGATTCCCCAGGCGCCGATTCCCCAGGCGCCGGCATTAACATTGATAGTAGAGAAGGCTGGGAGGTTTGGCTGCGGAGCTGAGATCCCACCGTTCAGCGGCACGCGACCCGCCTGGCGGCTGAGGCCATGATGAGTGCTTGTAACCTCACCTGACCTCAGCCTGCGGGGCCCTCCGGACCCGCTCCCCGGTCTGTGTGCCGGGGGCGGGAGATGGCTCCTTTTCGGTGGAAATAAAGTTTCATTCATTCATTCAGCGTGTGGCATCGCGGCGATGCGTTGTCCACGCCAACGGCATTTTCGGACATATTTTGCGACTTATTGAAGTGAACCGTAGTGTTTTTGTCTGCATATTTAAGTGCAGGTGTCAGTAGTTTCGTTCACTGTTGTCAACGTGCCACCTGGCATACACTCGGAACAGAAGTGGCCCTCGAAGTTCCCTATGAAGCTTTGCGTTCTTTGTTGTCTTCACGACGATGCTCGAACTCTCTCTAAAGGTACGGTGTCTGGAAGGCGAAGTGTGAGGGGAGCTGTATGCGCGCCGTGCATTGGAAGGCGCACGAAACGCGAGGAAAGCCTCTTAAATCCGTTAGAGGTGCTGCAGTCAGGAGGGGACCGAGTTTGGAAACGGTGTGCGGGGAGGTGCCGCATGTCAACCGTGTCAACGTGTTCTGGCCGCGCAGTGCCCCGTTCGTTGCTCATGTTTGTGTTTGGTACAGGCTGTGCGTGTGCGGCTGTGTGTGTGTCGTCCTGCAGTGCGTTATGCGTTTTACCCTCGGCTGAGTAGTGTAACGAAGCTATCAAGCAAACCATGCCGCCGAAGGCACGGACTTTCTTTGCGCCCGGTTGCACCAGCGGCTACAAATCTTGCCCTACGAAGGCATCGCTCTTTCGGCCTCCAAAGGATACTTCTAGAAGAGAGCAGTGGGTACGTAATATTAAACGAGCAGATAAAGAGCTGTCAGATAACTGCGACATTTCTGAACGGCATTTTGAGGGCAAGGTTATAGAGCGGTCTTGGCGGCAAATCATAACCGGTGAAGTTGTGGAAGTACCACGGGATAGACCGAGTTTAACAGATGATGCCGTGCCCACTCTGTTTCCAGACGCCCCAAAGTATTTCACGAAAAAAGCACCGGTCAGGAGGAAGAACAGAAATCTCTGCGAGCAAGATGCGTCACCTTCTAAAAAGAGAAAAACTGCAAGCGTTGCTGTAGCACACAACGCGGCAGCATGCGATTTGGGAACAGTCTCCAGTTCCAGATATGGGAGCTTCCCAAATGGCACCAAGTCAATCAGAAGTTCACGTCCTGTGAGAAAGCCTCCGCCTACCGGGCCCGGGCTGGCATACAAACTATTCAGTGATGAAGTGTTGAAGGGCATGTTTCTGTACAGAGCTGATAGCAGGGAAATATACGATTACATTGCACCAACGGAAAAACTGGCGCAGCGTCTAAGCAGAGTAATATATATAATGACCTCAAGGCGTCCCCGAGATGGACTAAGGGAGTCTTCAGAAGCTGTTTTAGACCTTGATGCATTCCTCCAGTTCTTAGATGACTGGGAAGAAGTAGCAAAAAAGGCTGGAGGCGAGTTTGTAAGCAGCAGTACTGCTGAAGGCCTTCGTGTCACAATACACAGCACTCTGTCTGTGATGAAGTATGTGTTTTCTTTAGGATTTTAAGTACCTGCTGACTTCCAGGTTGAGCCAAGACAAGTTATAAAACCTCTTTGGGATTATTAGGCAATATTCTTGTAGTCATGACCACCCCTCTCCAGGCCAGTTCCTAATAACAGTGAACTGTTTAAGTTTCTATAACTTGGCACGAGCCCCAAAGTCCGGAAATTGCAGTGAAGAAATGGTAAATTCACTTCTGACGTCTCCACCCAGAACTGATGAAGCTGTGTTTAGCATTCAAGATATTATCGAAGATATGCTTGAGTTTAGGAATGTAGATAATTCGGGGGAAGTAATTCATTCTGCATTGCGTTCTGATCACTGCAGTTCTGTGGTGGAATGCAATGATAGCCGCCTTGTTTATTACCTGGCGGGCTATGTCGCAAGAAAGTTTGGAGCTAAGAATGCCTGCAAGGAGTGTTCATCATGCCTCATGAGTAGCAGCAGAGCAGCTGTGCACAATACAAACAGCACTTTCACTGCACACTTTGATAAAGGAGGCCTCCTCTATCCATGTGAGAAGCTGGGCAAACTTGTGTCGATATTGGAGGATGCCTTTACTACCTTCTTCTCAAAGGAGAAGCTCCATGCAGTCAGTGTACATGATTTTATAACCTTTTTGCGCAGCCTAAAATTCGACACTGTTTGCTGCGAGGAGCACTGCAAAGAACTCACTGCCAAAATCATACAATTATTCGTGGTGACGCGGCTGCATTTCTTCACCAAGGCTCTTAATAAGGAAAGGGTTGCCCAGAGGGAGCGGTAAAAACTTTTAAAGCTTCGCAGATGCCACTGATGCCACCTTTCATTCTCTCTCTTTTTTTTTTTACAATTATTGAAGTCTGTGAGCAATAAAGTGACCTGGAACATGCTTATGAATTTATTTTGGCGTGTACTTACTCTGCTGGTATGTGCTCAGCAAACTCTCTTTCCTGAATACAGTGGTTTCTCTGAAATTTCCTGCTTATAAATAATGGTGTTGCGAAAAGCTTAGCGTTAGGACAGGGTGAAAAAAAAACGAGAACCTCTTGGGCGAGGTAATGTAGCCAGAGTTTGTCAGTGTGTCTTCCAACGCTTTAGAAGCGCAGCTTAACAACACTTGCATTAATCACGTGGGACAAAAAAGTTTGCGCGTGTAGGCATTTGAAGTTTCTTGATCATGTTATATTCGCTGCTGGAGCACTTTCAAAAATGCAAAAATGTTAGCGCCTGCTCAATCACAACCTGAATCGAAAGTTCGATGACAATTAGTAGCGCCTCTGGAACAGCATAAATAGGCGTTAAACAGCAACATTAGTGAACGGCTGCTTTGAATAAACATCTATGATAGTCACTGGGAAGCAAGGGTGCCTGTCTACCTTTCGCGTGCCAGAACGTGTAGCGCGTTTTGTCACGCGGCTACATAGCCGGCTACACACACCCCTTATCAGACTAGTACACTTCTCGCATCATCAGGTGCAGCTGTTCGACAATTTAAAATGTCGAATATACGAAGCGATTCGAAGTTAACGCCCAGAAATTGCGTACTTTCAGCGGAAACGCCGCGGCGGTAGCCCGTTCTCCGTGCTTGCGCTGCATCGGTGTTAGCTCCCCTCCTGCCAGTAGCGCCACCTAGGCACTTCATCGCTAAACTGAGCACTCTCTAGCTGGCGCCCGTCACACTCCCCCTTCCAGACACCATACTAAAGGTAAGCAATGTTATGTATTGGCACATGGCGGGTGGGAATTTTAGAACATAAAAGTATTGATCATGGTAATTTGTGCTTCTAGTGATAGATGATTGATTGGCGTGTGATGGGTGATGAAGAGTTCATGCAATCATTTTATTTCAGCATTGATGAATTAAAAAAAAAATTCAAAAACAGGGTTTAAAGTCAAGAGAAGGCTCAGACAGAACGCTTGATGTTGCTAATTAAGAAAATATAGTGTATAATTGACCGATTTGTTAATTGAAACAAAAAATGAAAATGCATTCAAAGTTGTCAGACCACTTAGTGCTAAGTATCGGTGTATAAAAGAAAAAAATGGAAGTGAAAAATATTGTTCGCGTGTGAAAAACTGCTGCGTGATAACCTCCACAGAGCTTCTTTTATTTAATTTCACTTCTGCCACATATTTGTTCTGGCCACATTGCTCAGTTGTATTTACGACGGCATTACATTATGTCTGCAGGACATACCACATGGGAGCTCACAGCACTGAATTTGTGGCAACTGGAAAATATTCAGGAGCGGCATGTGAACCAATGGTGTATGTTCTGGCTGCAGTGCTTCTCTTTAAGTTGGATTATGTGTTCTCCATTCTACATAAATAATGCAATATGTATGTAAGCACTACAGTAGAACTTTTTTCTGGGTTAGTTGGTGCATGTTATGAAATAAAGATGCGTGAATAATGAACGAATACGCTAGTCACGGACAACTTGTATGAAAAGGCACTGAACAAGCAACTAAGTGTCATGGACAATTTTGTATGAAAGAGCACTGAACAAGGGTAGAGGGAGATGCCTAAGTTCGCAGGTTTTGACCAGTTGACTTGTCTTCATCTGGGCGGGGAAATCATCACTGGCAGGGGTTTAAATACGCTGAAGGAAAGCTGAGGAGGAGGAGGGTGCATGAGAAGAAAGTAGGTCAAGAACAGCAAGAAAAATTGAGAAAAACATTTCTTCAGTATGGAATGTTCAGCGTGGGATCTGTACCTGTGGCCTGAAAAAGAAATAAAAGTGGCAGCAGCAGGAAAAACTACAATGCAGGGTATATGATTAATCAGCATAGTCCAGGGTTTCACGGACAACCATCTGGCGAAAGGCGAACATTGCAGAAACAAACATACACTCGCCAAAATGTTCTAAGAAAAGGAAACATGGCATTTCGGGACCAGTGCGGGTCCCTTGATCATATGGAGCACTGCATGGCACTAGTGCAGCTTAAATGCGATAAAATTGGGTAGTGTCAGATTGTAGATATCTGAAAGATTTCCACGTGTCCTA
The DNA here is from genome assembly GCA_023969395.1 of Amblyomma maculatum. Taxonomy (NCBI): domain Eukaryota; kingdom Metazoa; phylum Arthropoda; class Arachnida; order Ixodida; family Ixodidae; genus Amblyomma; species Amblyomma maculatum. The sequence goes on from JAJIZL010069139.1 coordinate 9,812, forward strand.
TTAAAAACATAACACGAGGCATGCTCTTAACAGGGCACATGTAAATCTTCCAGAGATCTACAATCTTATCTTTCTGCTCTTTTAGCCTGTAAACGGCTTCAAGCGACTAGACTGTCGCTATTTCTAGCTTAGCGCTCAGTCCCGCAAGTTTTTTTATACAAACCTTCGCTCTGATTATAGGGAATGTCATGCAGCTCGACGTTTTTCCGCCTTGAGTACTGTTCAGCACTCCCAACATCTTCCTGCAGTCTTGTGATTTCGGCGTCCTTTTCTGAAATCTTTTAGATCAGCTCCGCTGATGTCGTTTTTAGTTCTGCAATGTCCTTTTCGTGCCATGCGAAGATGGCCATAACCTGTTCATATTTATGCGACAGGAGTTCCATTGAGGCTTCTATTCCTGCCCTCGTTGTGCTGTCTACCTCTTTTTCCAGCGCCCCCAGTCGGCCCAAGGCTGCAACCATCTTTTGGCTAACCTCCTCAAACAGTTTTGTTACATGACCTATTTTACTCCCCCCCTCCTTTTTCCACCGAGTTCTGCGTCACTGCTTTCTGATGTTTCTTCACTTTATTCCTGCTGTTCACAGCCGTCACACATCCAGCGGTCGATTTCGTGTGGTGTCAAGCTTTTGAAGATTTTTTGTCAATCCCGCACATTTTCCTACGTGGTATAATTTGTTGTACTTATCACATGATACACTCTCTTGACCATTTTCAAGCAACTTTGAACAATTCGTGCAATCTCGAGGCGGCATGTTTCAATATAAGAACGCAGTCCTTTGGAGCAGAGAAAAACCGTCGGATCACAGTTGAAAGGCTTCTTACACAGGAAGTCAGCACGCTGCTCGGTGCCCAACCACCATGTGCTACGTGGAAGGCGACTAGCGCTCTATGATGATCAATATCTCAGTATACATTCCTTGTACCTGTAAGAAGTAGCGCCCCACGGTGTATAAAACTCCCGGCGCAAGGAAGAAGAGAAGACAACACAAATATGTGGCGCGTGCGGAAAAATGACACGCAAGACAGAGTGGCACGTAGGACAGACATCAGCGGAGCAGCGTTTCTTGAGGACGGGTGGTTAAGGAGCTGCAGCTGGTCGCGTCCCGCCTGGTCTACGACCCGGGTGACCAGACCTCCACGTGGCCGACTCCTGTTATGCGCCTGCAGCACGTAGCCAGCACTAACATTCGGCGTCGTGCTGGGTGCACTGCACAGACGCACCCGGAAATCGGGCGTCTCTGCCGCATGACAGCCACCTGGGGCCTTTCGCCCCGGTCGAGCCTCTCCAGCCAAGCCCCATGCTCAGTTGACCCAAGCGTCTGAGAACACCGGGTTTTCTATGCACTCCGAGCACATGCAACTGGCAGCGTCCTCATGGACTTCCTTCTACCTCGCCGCGCTGGTGCGGTGGTGCAGTGGTGGTGGTGGAAAGCATCTATTGTAAAAGGAGACGTTGCTTGGAGAGCCACTCCTAGTGGGCCGCTCCCCTTACAATACTAGGCGGAGTCCCTTATTCTGGGACTCCATTTGTCTGGGCCGCCACGCAGGCTCGCTGGACCAGCGCTTGTTGTGCCGCTAGATCCAGGCAGCCGAGCAGGGCCGCCTCCCAGTCCTCTCCGGCATGGGAAGGGGTCATGGAGAAAAGAGAATGATTTAGCTGGCAGGCCCAGACCATGTGGAAGTTGTCCGCCACCTCTCCACAAAAGGGCAAAGGCCAGAAAAGGAAGGGTTGGAATGTTTGAGTACTGCTGGGCACAGCAGAGTATAAGTAAAAAGTCTAAGAAGTATTCTTTCGCCTGCTTTCCCTATCCCCTTGAGAGGAGCCGGGTACTGACGGTGCGAGGTCCGGTAATAGGCACATATTTCTCAAAAAGTTGAGAGGATAAGTGTCCTGGTCCCGATCGGTAGGGTCTACGACGGGGGCCCGGTTAGTGAGTGCGCGGGCGGCCGAGTTGGCGGCCTCATTCCCTGGTAGACCCTGGTGGCCTGGAGTCCAAATGATAAATCAGGGCTGAGGATCCTGATTCCAAGCTGCTCTCTGAAGTATTCTTTGTGCTGTAGGTGTTATCCAGCACAGGTCATTATTCCGACAGGGCCCCTCGCGAGCCGGATAGGATGAATTTAGATTGAGGGTGCTAAGACGCCCGACTACTGTGCCGGAGTATCCGGATTAGATACCAACCGCCGGCGGCGCGTTTCGATGGAGGCGAAACGAAGAGGCGCCTGTGTGCTGTGCGCTGTGTTCTTGTTGTGGCGGTAGGAAGAAGGAAACAAAAAATCACTGGCCTGCTACTGGCTCTGTAGCTGAGCCACCTCCACTGCCTTGTGCGGACTGAAGAGAAAATAGAGAAGAAAGAAAAAGAGGAACAGAAATACACGCGCCGCAACAGCCGTCGCCCACCACCTAGGCGGTGGCGGGTGCTATGATGGCTTACAACAGACAAACATTCGGTGGCTAACTAGCCCCGCCGCAATTGGCGTTGACCTACAGTCCCAGCTAGAGTCTACAGGACGGACATATATGCGCTGTTATTCAATTTTACAGTATTCCCGCTATCTGTCGCCAGGTGACGCTGCTCAGAGGTTGGTTGGTTGGTTTGTGGGGTTTAACGTCCCAAAGCAACTCAGGCTATGAGAGACGCCGTAGTGGAGGACTCCGGAAATTTCGACCACCTTGGGTTCTTTAACGTGCACTGACATCGCACAGCACACGGGCGCTTTTGCTTTTCGCCTCCATCGAAAAGCGGACCCTACCGTTGAGAGAACGGAATCACGCGGCTATCTACTCCCAGCCCCGAAGGGCCAGGAACAGCCACCCCGGTACGCTGTCAGCGCATATTAAAGATCTCCAGATGGTCGAAATTACTCCGTAGCCCACCACTGCGGCTCATCGTTCTCTCTTTCTTCTTTCACTCCCACCTTCCTTCCTTCCCTTACGGCGCAGTCCAGGTGTCCACAGGAACAAGTCTGACCGATATTGGGCCATTGTGAGCCATTTATTAATATTGTTACGGGGTAGTTCAGCTTGTAGCAGAGGGCGGACACGGAAGACAAGGCTTTCAAACAGACGTTTTCTGCAGGCACCAGCCGACGCTGTTGAACGTCGTCTTCTCTCAAACTCACGAGAGCCTTCTTCATGCCTTATGCGTATGCACCGCCTAATGTGACACTACCCCGCCGGCTGAAAAGCACCGTTCCGGTGCGTACTAGCGTCCAAACCAGGGTCCATTCAGTGCGGCTTTAGGCGTGCAACATGGACCATCTCGGTACGTGGAGTAGAGGCATGGCGGGCGCGATGCAAGGGCGCAATTTCGTATGTCACTGGTGTCACTTATCGTAAAATACGGTAGGGTCCTGTATAACGGGGCAAAAGTTTTTCCGAGAGGCCAACGCGGCGAGCTGGGATCCAAAGCAGCACGAAAGAGCCGCAAGAATGCTCGGGGTTGCGATTGCAGTAATCATAGCGACGTTTCTGGGAGTGCTGCGAGGCTGCGAGTCGGTTGAGAGCAACAACGCGGGCAGCATCAGCTCGGGCTATGGCGTCACGGGCATATGAGATGGCAGTGGTGATAGACGGGAGCAGGCTATCAAAAGGAAGCAGAGGTTCACGGGTCATGGCGATCGGCGCTGAGGCGATTGATAATTTCGCGAAGCTGAGGGCCCTGGCGTTGCTCACGGCGAATGTTAAAAAAATCAGAAATAGAGAGCACGCAAGCGTCATTGTCACATTCAGGTTGACTTGGCGGGTCGACTGGATGACGGGACAGCAATCGGCAACTCGATGCAACTGGCCAGACTTTAAACTACTGAAAAATTCTACTCCTGAAGGCGCCAGTAGGGTCTTTGAGTGTAGAAAGCCAACACAGTGCGTGGTGGTCAGTGACTACTGTGAATGGCCGCCCATACAAGTAAGGGCGGAACTTTGTAATTGCCCTAACTAGGGCTAAGCACTCACGTTTAGTGATGGAATAATTCTGTTCGGCCGCAGAGAGGAGGCGGCTGGCATAGGCGATGAAGCGATGGGAACCGAGCTGACGTTGTGCGAGAACGGCACCAATTCCATGACCACTTTGTCGGTGCGTACTTCTGTGGGCGCTGACGAATTGAAGTGAGCCAACACCGGCGGACCGGTCAGGTGGGCAATAAGAGCGACGAAGGCGGCCGATTGTTCGTGGCCCAGGTAAAGGAGACCTCTTTTTTTCAGAAGCTGCGTGAGCGGACGGGCTATTTCTGCGAAGTTTGGTGCAAATCGCCGGAAATATGAGCAAAGTCCGAGAAAGCTACGCACGTCGCTGCTAGATTTCGGTATAGGGAAATCCCTTACAGCGCGAATTTCGTCGGGGTCTGGCTGGATGCCATGGGTGTTGACTGAATGTCCTAGGACCTTGAGTTCCCGGCGACCAAAGGTACACTTCTTGGAGTTCAACTGAAGGCCAGCTCGTCGGAAGACACCAAGAATAGCCGAAACACGATGGAGGTGGCCTTCAAAGGTTGATGAAAATACGATGACGTCATCGAGCTAGCACAGACATGCGGTCCATTTGAGCCCGCGTAATAGGGAGTCCATCATACGCTCGAATGTCGCAGGGGCATTACAAAAGCCGAAAGGCATCACCTTGAATTGGTAGAGGCCACCCGAGGTGACAAAATCCGTCTTTTAACGATCTCTTTCGTCAACATAGCTCTGCCAATGTCCAGAACAGAGATCGATGGAGGAGAAGTAGTTGGCACCATGCAGGCAGTCGAGAGCGTCATCGATCCTTGGAAGAGGGTACACGTCTTTCTTTGTTGTCTTGTTTAGGTGTCGATAATCAACGCAAAACCTCCAGCTGTTGTTTTTCTTTTTGACGAGTACTACCGGAAACGCCCAGGGGCTGCTCGATGGCTCAATAATGTTGCTTGCCAACATTTTCTCTACTTCTTCCTGAATGATCCTGCGTTCGGAAAGAGCAACTCTGGAAGGCCGTCTATGAATAGGTCGGGCATCTCCAGCATCAATATGATGTGTGACGACGGACGTTTGGCGCAGGGATCCGTGACCGAAATCTCAAATGTCGCTGTATGACCGCAAAAGGCCGGCGAGGGCGCTGGCATATTCGGGACGCAGGTTAGAGGCAACCATGGCTGAGATGCGGTCCTCCGGACTATGTGATGGGACAGGTTGTGCAGGTACTTCAGCGTGATGGTCGGACAGCACTGCAGAAATAGTAAAGCTGGACAAATGCGACAGCTCGGCAAGGAATATGCCCTCCGGGAGAGCTTGCGAAGACATGCTGAAGTTGAGTACGGGAATATAGGTGAGGTTATTCTCGACGTGTACAATGTTATGAGGTAGGACGATGTTGCGCTGTAGAGTGACGTCGGTGATGGGGTTGACAACGTAGTCGCCGTCAGGAAGGGAGGGAAAAGGTGACATGGGCACGTATACTGCCGCCTCGGGAGGTAGGCGACTAAATGTACTGGAGCGGAGGCGAAGCTGGGAATGGTCAGCAGGGGGGGGGGGGGGGTCGTGAACACAATAGGGCAGGGCTAGGCGCAGAAGTCCGCAGGAACAGTCAATGAGAGCGGAATGGGGTGTTAAAAAGTCTAGGCCTAAAATCACGTCTTGAGGACTATTAGTAAGGACGGCGAAGAGCACAGGGACGTGGTGGCCGGCGATGCTAACGCGTGCAGTGCACATTCCGATGATGGCAGCAGTGTTTCCATCAGCAACACGAACTGTAGAGGTGTTAGCGGGCGTAAGAACTTTTTTGAGGCACTGGCGGAACGACGAACTAAGAACTGAAATATGGGCGCCAGTGTCAATGAGAGCGGGCACAGGGACTCGATCTGCGAGGACATTGATCAGGTTGCGGCGTGGTGCGATGGTCGAAACACAGTTGGCTGTCCGGGTTGGTAACGCAGCGTCACGTCCGGGCGCTGCGTTGCCTAGTTTCCCGAGTAGGTGCTTGGTACGTTGGGAACAAGCTGCGGCGACGAGTAAGTGATCGGGAATGGTGGGCTTGAGGCGATGGAGAACGGCTAGGACGACGGTCTTCCTCTATGTTCTCAGTACGAAGATGTACTGGGGTAACAGAAGCGCGTCGTGGTGCATAATAGTTATGGCGGACAGGGCTGTAATAGGGTTGAGAGGGGGGAGCCGGACGGCTGCGGCAATAGCGGGACGTATGGCCAGCTCGACAGCAGACGAAGCAAATAGGCCTATCGTCAGATGTGCGTCATGGAGGTATTCACCTTTCGACACAGTGCGAGAACGTCCTGTATGCAGGCCAGGTATGACTCGGTTGACGATTGAGCCCGAGTAGCCAGGTCTTTTTTTGGCTGCCAGAGCTCACCCAATTGGTTTGCCGAATACGTCCTGCAGTTTTTGTTTGCAGATGTCCCATGTAGGCATCTCCTGTTCGTGATTGGTAAACCAGGTCATCGCCATTCCCGCCAGATAGAAGATTATGTTTGCAAGCATTATGCT
>JAJIZL010069186.1:0-11895 GCA_023969395.1 Amblyomma maculatum
GCTAACCGGGCACGGCTTTCTGGACCAGTATGTGCACACCATATTGGGCAGCCCGGCCTAAAACTAATTTGACAGGAACTCAGCATCCCTTTTTATGGGGTATGAATCGGCCATACAGCACACGTTCCACTAATTTGATTATCTAAGACTAACTCTTCGCTTTGCCTTTTAAGAACAGGGACAACTTATTATAGACGCCAGACAACCGGAATACATGGGGTCCTAATTAGAGGTGGGCAAATGCCCTCATTTTAAGGTGAAAGCTTTTATTGCCTCATCGTTGTCAGCAAAAGAGTCACACTTTTGCGGCGGCTCTGATTGGTCGAGACGGGATGACATCACGGAGGTCTCGATTAATCACAGAGCACCACCACAGTATGCGCGAATGCGTGCCTTATATGGTCATCATCATCATCAGCCTGACTATGCCCACTGCAGGGCGAAGGCCTCTCCCATATTTCTTCAATTAGCCCTGTTCTGTGCTAGCTGCATCCACTTGACCCCTGCGAACTTAACCTCATCCGCCCACCTAACTTTCTGCGTCACCCTGCTACGCTTTCCTTCCCTTGGAATCCAGTTTGTTACCCTAAGCGACCATCGGTTATCCTCTCCTCGCACTACATGTCCTGCTCATGCCCATTTCTTCTTAATTTTCACTAGAATGTCAGTAACTTGAGTTATTTCTCAGACCCACTCTACACGCTTCCTATCTCTTAATGTTATCCCTACCATTTTTCGTTCCATAGCCTTCTGGGTTGTCCTCAACTTAAGTAGAACTCTCGGGGTTAGCCTCCACGTTTCAGCCCCATAGGTGAGTACAGGTAAGATGCAACTGTTGTATACTTTCCTCTTGAGCGATACCGGTAAGCTGCTAGTCATAATCTGCGAGTGCTTGCCAAATGCGCTCCATCCCAATCTTATTCTTCTTGTTATTTCCTTTTCATGGTCCGGATCTGCGGTTACCACCTGTCCTAAGTAGACATATTCGCCTACTACTTCCAGTATTTCGATTCCTAATGTAAACTGCTGTTCCTTCCCGAGGCTGTTGAACATTACCTTAGTCTTCTGCGTATTGATTTTCAAGCCTACCTTTCTACTTTTTCTGTCTAGGCCATCAATCATTATTTGCAGTTCATCCCCCGAGTTGCTTAGCAAGGCAATGTCATCAGCAAATCGCAGATTACTGAGGTATTCTCTATCTACCCTTATCCCTAACTGCTCCCATTCCAAGTATCTGAATACTTTCTCTAAGCATGCTGTGAAGTGAATAGTACTGGGGAGATTGTGTCTCCTTGCCTAACACCTTTCTTTATGGGAATTTTGTTACTTTCTTTATACAGAACTACGGTTGCTGTGCAGCCACTATATATATCTTCCAGCACTTTCACGTACGACTCGTCTACCCCCTGATTTCGCAATGCCTGCATCACCGCCGAGGTTTCAACTGAGTCAAATGCTTTTTCTTAACCAATGAATGCTATGTATAAGGGCTGATTATATTCCGAGCATTTTTCTATCACCTGATTGATGGTATGGATATGATGGATAGTAGAGTACCGTTTCCGAAACCCTGCTTGATCCTTTGCTTGATTGCAGTCTAAGGTTGTCCTGATTCTATTAGCGATTTCCTTATACGTAACAGACAGTAAGCTGATTGGTCTGTAATTTTTAAGGTCCTTAGAGTCCCCTTTCTTGTGAATGAGGATAATGTTTGCATTCTTCCATGGTTCCGATACCGTCGATGACACCAGGCACTGCGTATACAGGGTGGCCAGTTTTTCTAGCACGATATCCCCCCGTCCTTCAGCAAATCTATAGTTATCTGATCCTCTCCAGCTGATTTCCCCCTTTTCATAGTTTCCAGTGCTTTCTTGACCTCGTCCTAATCCTCCTAATCGTCCTAAGAAGTGGCTAATGTCCGAAGCGGATAAGATCGAAAACATCATGAAAGGCATCTTTCACGACGCGTGCCAGATGCTCTGGGTGAAAAATCTTGCCACGGTCAGTGATGTTATCAAAATTTGCCAGAGCTACGACGTGCTTCGTAAGAAGCGCGCTTCTACCCAGCACATCCACCAATTGTAGGGGTGTATTTATTCAGTCGACGCAGATGGATCCAGCTGCTCGGGATGAACTCGCAGCGGGGCGTAAGGCGTAGCGAATCACACAGACAACGACCAACTTCTTCGTTCTTGAGAGCGACAGCACGCGACGCATGTCAGTGGCTATGACGATGAAGATTACCACACTACACTGCCATTGCTAGGCGTTCCGGGGCATTGTTAATTAACTAGCAAAATTTCCCCCAAAGCCGGCTGAGAAGATCCAGCCACTGCGAGAAATGCTACACAGTGACGCGAGGTGTTTGTCCCAGGTTCAACAGAGAGCATTCCAAGCAATTAAGGAAAACGATATCAATTCCAGTACTGTGGTACTACGATCCACAGAAGCAATTGACCATATAAGCGGACGCATCGTCTTATGGCATAGGAGCCGTACGTCCTCCAGACAGAGAGTGAAGGCAGGTGACAGCCTGTAGCGTGTGCCTCACAAACTATGACATCGACGGAGCAAAGGTATGCCAAGTGCAAGCAAAAAGAAGCGCTTTCAACAACATAGGCATGTGAACACTTCAAAATGTACGTTCTTGCACTACGCTTTCCCATCGTGACCGACCACAAGCTCTTAGTGTCTCAACAAAGCCTATCGATGAAATGGCTCGAAGACTTCAATCTCACACATACCGGGCAAGGACATGCATACAGCAGACATTCTATCACTCAAGCCACTAGTGATCAAGTGGACACCTTGCCTCAGCTGCTCAAGACTACGAGCTCCTAACAGTTGAGCAACTGCCAGCCCCAGCTGATATGTTCGAGAGAACCAAAGTTGAGCTCACAAAGAATGTTGCAGTCTCATTGTTTATGCACTGCCGTGAGACAAAATAGCCGAAAAAATAAGCATTTATTCCGGAAGTAAGGAATTATGCAAATGTGGCCGAAGAGCCGTCCATTGTGCATGGACTTCTGCTCAGGGAGACAAGGCTCGTCTTTCCACCAAGTCCATGCCACGATGTTCTGGAACGACTGCACACTGCACATCAGGGCATAATTAGATGCCAAACCAGAGCACGTGAGGCTGCATGGTGGCCGGGGATCATTCATGGCATTGAGGTACTCATGAGCAGATGCCCAACCTGTACCAAGCACCGCAGGGTACTAACCGAGAATCTCCTTCAGAATCACCTCCCAGAGTGCCCATGGCAAACAGTTGACACAAACCTATTCGACCCGGATGGCAGGAACTACATCATTGAAGTAGACTACAACTACTCAAAGTGGTTCGAAGTGGTAGAGCTGCATGGAATGCAAAGCAAGCAGGTTGCCAATTTCTTCAGCCAACAATTTGCTCGATACGGCATCTCAGATATGCTGCGGTCAGATAATGACCCACAGTTTGCCTCGCTCGAGGTTTCACAATTTCTGAGCAGGTAGAGTGTCAAACACAAAACTTCCAGCCCTCACTATGCTCAAATTAATGGGGAAGACGAAAGAGCTATGAAACAGTCAAGGGCATACAGCGCAAGTCATCAAGTATCACTGAAGGTCTTCTTGCTCACAAAACAACACCAGGCCCAGAGGCGTGCTCACCAGCTGAACTCCTCATGGGCCGCACATTGAAAGCGGCTGTTCCTACTCTACCCCAAGCACTCGTACCAGAGTGACGTTATAGCTCGGAGTACCATCGACGGAACAAAGTCATCAAGAAAAGAGAGGCAGCAAATTATAACTCTCGGCACAGGACGAGAGAGAGCACCACCTTTATGACCAGCTAGGCACAATGGTTTTTATTAGGCACTGAGGCCGTGCGTCATGGAACCATTGTCAGACCAGCGGATGCGCCCGGATCTTTTAATGTGCGTAGCTGAAAGGGAGTTTGCGTCGCAAAAAAGCGCATTTCCAACCAGCATCCCAAGGGAACCCTGCTTCTAGCTCAACTCGACCAACAGACTACGAAGAGGCCAGGCAGACAACTCGCTGCGGAAGGACTGTAATACCGCCACGACGCCTCAGCTTGTGAGCATCTCAAGAAAGGGAGGTTTCATGCATTGTGGTTGAGTGCCGGCCCGAGAGGTGGCACCACCACCCCGTGCAGCGGACTGGGGGAACCCACCGAGTGGCAGGGATAAACGCGGTCAATCGCCCGGTGGCTGAAAGGATGTTTGGAGTCACGACAGTGCAATAATTAAAGAGCACTGTAGAATCTGCATTGGAGTAATGTGAAAGCACGGATGCTGCTGTTCGTTGCTTCTATTGCTTAATTCACTTCTTGTTTACCCATTTTAGTCTTTGGTACTTTCAAATTGAGTGACAATCCCTTCCTATGCCCTTTTTCGGCTCTACTTGCGGTTGCGTGATGTCCCATCCTTGACATCAAACTATTTCACTTCTTGTTTACCCATTTTAGTCTTCGGTACTTTCCAATTGCGCGCCAATCCCTTCCTGTGCCCCTTTCGGCTCTACTTCCAGTTTCGTGACGTCACCCTACTTGACGGCCTAAATTAACTAGTTTAGTTTTTGGTACTTTCAAATTGAGCGCCAATCCCTGCTTTGCGGACAGCTCAACCCGCCCGTCAGAAATGGCTGGTCGATCGGGCTCTATGTGAAGCAAAAGCCCGTGGACTCCTGGACTAGTAGGGGACCGCCCTGGAAGAATTTTTTTTATTAAATAAAGTTGTTTCAATCCATCCCTACATATGCCCTTTTTGCAACTCTACTTCAGGTTGCATGACATCCCATCCCCATTTCAGTCTTCAGTACTTTCCAATTGCGCGCCAATCCCTTCCTGTGCCCTTTTCAGCTCTTCTTCCGGTTTCGTGACATCACACTAATTGACTGCCTTATTTACTACTTTAGTCTTTGGTACTTTCAAATTGAACGCCGATCCCTTCCTATGCCCTTTTTCAGCTCTACTTCAGGTTGCATGACATCACATCCTTGACATCAAAATATTTCACTTCTTGTTTGCCCATTTTAGTCTTCGGTACTTTCCAATTGCGCGCCAATCCCTTCGTATGCCCTTTTCAGCTCTACTTCAGGTTTCGTGATGACACCCTAATTGACTGCCTTAATAACCTACTTTAGTCTTTGGTACTTTCAAATTCAGCGCCAATCCCTTCCTATGCCCTTCTTCAGCTCTACTTCAGGTTGCATGACATCACATCATTGACATCAAACTATTTCACTTCTTGTTTACCCATTTTAGTCTTCGGTATACTTTCCAATTGCGCGCCAATCCCTTCCTGTTCCTTTTCGGCTCTACTTCCAGTTTCGTGACGTCACCCTAATTGACTGCCTTAATTAACTACTTTAGTCTTTGGTACTTCAAATTGAGTGCCAATCCCTTCCTATGCCCTTTTTCGGCTCTACTTTCGATTGCGTGAAGTCTCATCCTCTACGTCACATTAAATTCACTTCTTGTTTATTCGTTTTAGTCTGTGGTACTTTCAAATTGCGCTCTAATCCCTTCCTGCGCCCTTTTCGGCTCTACTTTCGGTTTCGTGACGTCACCCTAATTGACTGCCTTAATTAACTACTTAGTTTTTGGTACTTTCAAATTGAAAGTACCAATCTTTCTTGCATTTCTTTTGCTTTGGAGCTACTAAGGTAGTTCCAAAGCAAAAGAAATGCAAGAAAGCAAACTGGTTATCTGAAAAGGCTTTGCAAATAGCTGAGGATAGGAGGATGGCAAAAGTTGTGGGGGAAAGAGAAAGATACAAGGTTCTCAATGCGGAGTTTCAGAAAATAGCAAGAAGAGATAAGAATGCCTTCCTGAGCATACAGTGCCAAGCCATTGAGGACAACAGCCAATTGAAGAACACAAGAGCTCTGTACAAGACAATGAAAGATATCAAAGGAAGCTTCTGTGCTAAGCTGGGCGTGATAAAGGACAAACGAGGCAGGGACCTCATGGAAGCCTCAGGGATAAAGAAGAGGTGGAAGGAATACACAGAAGAAGGACCCGGATGTGCAAACCCAACATAAGAGGGCTGTCATTACTGATCTCGAGCCGGCATCCTGAAGAGTGAAATTGAATGGGCCTTAGCCAGCCTTGCTAAGAACAAGCTAGCGGAATTAACGGCATTCCAGCTGAGTTGCTTCATAACCTCAACCATGACGACACTGTTAACGTTCTGTATACATGTCAGCAAATTTAGACAATCCTGAAGTGGCCACAGGTTTGGAGGAGGTCAGTTTACATCCCCATTCCGAAGAAAGGCAGTGCCAAAGATTGTTCCAACTACCGCACGATCGCGCTTATTTCGCATGCTAGTAAGGTGCTGTTGAAAATTCTCCAAGGTAGGCTGCAGCAGAATGTGGATCGGGAGCTTCCGGACGTGCAAGCTGGGTTTCGCAAGGGCAGAGGAAATAGAGACCAGATTGCCAGCCTTCGCTGGATCATGGAAAAAGCAAGAGAGTTCTAGAAATCCGTCTACTTCTGCTTTATTGACTATGCGAAAGCGTTTGACTGCGTAGATCACAGCAGATTGTGGCAAGCTCTCCAAGCAATGGGAGTTCCAAATCACCTCATCTGTCTCCTCGGGAATCTGCATGAAGGGCAAGAGGCCACAGTCAGAACTGGACATGGTCTTACTGATTGGATTCCGATTGAGAAAGGAGTGAGACAAGGCTGCATACTGTTGCCCTGCCTATTTAACCTATATGCTGAGTGCTTCATGAGGAAGGCCGGTCTGGATGAGTCTTCAGCTGGAGTGAAGATTGCTGGGAAATGTATCAACAACCTTAGATATTCGGATGATACCACTTTAATGGCAGAAAGTGAAGTGGAACTCAAGAGACTTCTGATGCGCGTACAAGAGGAGAGTGAGAAGTTTGGGCTTAAACTGAACATTAAAAAGACAAAGATCATGGCGTCTTGCCCCATCAAGTCCTGGAGCATCAAAGCACAAGAAAAGAAAGCTGTGACAGATTTTCTGTTCTTGGGCTCCAAGGTTACCCCGGAAGGAGATTGCAGCCATGAAATTAGGAGACGCCTGCTTCTGGGAAAGAGAGCCATGGCTAGCCTTGACCGCCTAGTAAAGAGCAGAGACATTACACTGCCAACCAAGATCCATATAACTCGTGCTATGGTCTTTCCAGTTGTGATGTATTGATGCGAGAGTTGGACTGTGAAGAAGGCTGACCGCCGCAGAATTGATGCGTTTGAATTGTGGTGCTGGCGGAGAATCTTGAGAGTTCCTTGGATGGCCAGATGAACAAATCAGTCGATATTGTCGACCATAACCCCTGACTGCTCATTGGAGGGTCAAATTCTAAAGTTAAAGCTCAGCTACTTTGGTCATCTGATGAGACGAAAGGATTCGCTCGAGAAAGATTTGGTATTGGAAAAGGTTGAGGGTCACCGGAGAAGGGGTAGGCAGCGAACGCGATGGTTAAATGGCATCCTTGAGGCGCTGCAGATGAAGTTATGTGATGTTAGGAAGATAGTGAGAGACCGGAAAGCGTGGCGTGATATGCTCCATAGGGTCGCGAAGAGTCGGAAACGACTGAACGACTGAACTGAACTGAAGTTTCAAATTCAGTGCCGATCCCTTCCTATGCTCTTTTTCGGCTCTACTTGCGGTTGCGTGATGTCACATCCTCTATGTCACATTAATTCACTTCTTGTTTATTCATTTTAGTCAGTGGTACTTTCAAATTGCGCGCGAATCCCTTCCTGTGCCCTTTTCGTTTCGGCTCTACTTCCGGTTTCGTAACGTCACCCTAATTGACTGCCTTAATTAACTACGTTAGTCTTTGGTATTTTCAAACTGGGTGCCAGTCCCTTCCTATGCCCTTTTTCAGCTCTACTTGTGGATGCGTGATGTCACATCCTCTATGTAACATTAATTCAATTCTTGTTTATTCATTTTAGTCTGTGGTACTTTCAAATTGCGCGCAAATCCCTTCCTATGCTCTTTTTCAGCTCTGCTTCCGGTTGCGGGACGTCACATCCTTAACGTCACCCTAATTGACTGCCTTAATAACTACTTTAGTCTTTGGTACTTTCAAATACAGCGGAAATCCCTTCCTATGCCTTTTTTTTAGCTCTACTTCAGGTTGCGTGACATCACATCCTCAGCGTTAAATTAGTTCACTTCTTGTTTACCCATTTTAGTCTTCGGTACTTGCCAATTGCGCGCCAATCCCTTCCGATGCCCTTTTCGGCTCTACTTCCGGTTTCTTGGCGTCACATCCTTGATGTCACCCTAATTGACTGCCTTAACTACTTTAGTCTTTGGTACTTTCATATTGAGCTACAATCTCTTCCTATTACAGTTTCTGGCTCCACTTCGGGTTGCGGGATGTCACATTCTTGATGTCACCCGAACTGACTGCCTTAATTAACTACTTTAGTCTTTGGTACATTCAAATAGAGCGCCAATCTCTTCCTATGCCCTTTTTCGTCTCTACTTGAGATTGTGTGACGTCACAATCTCTGTGTCACATTATTCACTTCTTGTTTATTCATTTTAGTCTTTGGTACTTTCAAATTACGCGCAAATACCTTCGTATGCTCTTTTTCGGCTCTAGTTCCGGTTGCATGACGTCACATCCTTGACGTCTCCCTAATTGACGGCCTTAATAACTACTCTAGTCCTTGGTACTTTCAAATTGAGCGCGAATCTCTTCCTATTCTTTTTTGACTCTATTTCCGGCTGCGTGACGTCACATCCTCTATGCCCATTAATTCACTTATTGATTCATTCTAGTCCTTGGTACTTTAAAATTGCCCACCAATCGTGTTCTATGCTCTATTCCGGCTCTGCTTCCGGTTGCGCGACGTCATATCCTTGACGTCACCCTAATTTACTGCCTTAATTAACTACTTTAGTCTTTGGTACTTTCAAACTGAGCGCCAATCCCTTCCTATGCTCTTTTTCCGCTCTACTTGCGGTTGCGTGACGTCACATCCTCTACGTCACATTAATTCACTTCTTTATTCATTTTAGTCTTTGGTACTTTCAAACTGCGCGCGAATCCCTTCCTATGCCCTTTTTCGGCTCTACTTGTCGTTACGTGATGTCACATCCTCTACGTCACATTAATTCACTTCTTGTTTTTTTAGTCTTTGGTACTTTCAAATTGAGCGCCAATCCCTTCCTATGCCCTTTTTCAGCTCTACTTCAGGTTGCATGACATCATATTTTTGACGTCAATTATTTCATTTCGTGTTTACCCATTTTAGTCTTCGGTACTTTCTAATTGCGCGCCAATTCCTTCCTGTGCCCTTTTCGGCTCTGCTTCCGGTTTCTTGACGTCACCCTAATTGACTGCCTTAATTAACTACTTTAGTCTTTGGTACTTTCAAATTGAGCGCCGATCCCTTTCTATGTCCTTTTTCAGCTCTACTTCAGGTTGCATGACATCACATCCTTGACAACAAACTATTTCACTTCTTGTTTACCCATTTTAGTCTTCAGTACTTTCCAATTGCGCGCCATTCCCTTCGTGTGCCCTTTTCAGCTCTGCTTCTGGTTTCGTGATGTCACCCTAATTGACTGCCTTAATTAATTACTTTATTCTTTGGTACTTTCAAATTGAGTGCCAATCCCTTTCTATGCCCTTTTTCGGCTCTACTTGCGGTTGCGTGATGTCACATCCTCTACGTCACATTAATTCACTTCTTGTTTATTCATTTTAGTCTGTGGTACTTTCAAATTGCATGCAAATCCCTTCCTGTGCTTTTTTTCAGCTCTACTTCAGGTTGCATGACATCACATTTTTGACGTCAAATTATTTCACTTGTTGATACCCATTTTAGTCGATCAGTACTTTCTAATTGCGCGCCAATCCGGGCAAACGCGGAGCCGCCCGACTGGCAGGCAATGGACGAGCGTTTGCAAACCTATAAAGAAATAATCGAAAATTATATACTAGGAAGCCGTCTGATGCCGCCGCCGGATCCTAGCTTAAATAATAGAGGCCATAGCCTGGCGGCGATTACAAGCCGGAAATTTCCCGAACCCTGTCTGGTTGTTTCAAACCCAGATAGATGAGAGAAAAGA
The DNA here is from genome assembly GCA_023969395.1 of Amblyomma maculatum. Classification (NCBI taxonomy): domain Eukaryota; kingdom Metazoa; phylum Arthropoda; class Arachnida; order Ixodida; family Ixodidae; genus Amblyomma; species Amblyomma maculatum. The sequence continues at coordinate 10,070 of JAJIZL010069186.1, forward strand.
CGATAAATGTAAAGCCTGCGAAGCGAGGGGGACCCTCGACCATATACTTTGGGAATGCCCTTAGTCTCCTGGCGCTAAGGACAACATTAAAATTAGAGAAGCCTGGATAACCCTGCTGCGAAGCGACGTCCCCGCTGACCAGCAGAAAGCCGTCCGCCTGGCGGCTGAGGCCGCGAATAACCAATGTATATTCGCCAGTCCTTAGTCGCGGAGGTTCCAGCCCCCGTTCCTCAGGCCTGCGTGCCAGGAGCGGGGAGTAGGGGGCCTCCTAAATCGGTGGAAATTAAAGTTTTAATCAATCAATCAATACAAAAGGTCATTTCAATATGTGCACCGCCGTCGCACCGCAAAAGCTTGAAAGTGAAAGCAGTATATTGCTTTCGCAATAAAAACTTATTCGCCAGCTTCATGGTCGTGTCCCTGCAGCAGTTATGGTTGCTCACTCGTGGGTAATGTGTGAGCCATTTTTTGACGTCTTCGTAAGACGTTCGAGAATAGGTACGCGGCTCGCGTTGATGCGGCCGGTACTGTTAAGAGCAGTCCCGAGGATGCTGACTCGTCCCAGGTGTCCCCACAGGCTGGTCGTTCGAATGCCTGATGGGGTCAATATAGATACCGAGCACCTATCACCATGTGTTATGAAGTAGCGATTGGTAAAACTAATTAATTTACAGGGCATGGGGCGTCGCGGAACGCACAGAGAACGGTCAGTATGCCGCCAGCAAGATCCCAACCCGCTACCTCTAAATTTCGCGTGCTGTGCTCTTCCAACCAGTGAACACGCTCAGGGTCGGATTACATGACGCAACATAAATGCTAACGAAACTAATTAAATACTGATTAGCCACCACCGTATGAATTGTGGTGCTGGCGAAGACTCTTAAGAGTTCCTTGGACTGCCAGACGATCAAATCAGTCGATATTGTCGACCATAAACCCTGACTGCTCATTGGAGGGTCAAATTCTAAAGTTAAAGCTCAGCTACTTTGGTCATCTGATGAGAAGAGAGGAGTCGCTGGAGAAAGATTTGATGTTGGGAAAGGTTGAGGGTCGCCGGAGAAGGGGTAGGCAGCGAACGCGATGGTTAGATGGCATTCTCGAGGCATTGCAGATGAAGCTATGTGATGTTAAGAAGATAGTGAGAGACCGGAAAGCGTGGCGTGACATGGTCCATAGGGTCACGAAGAGTCGGACACGACTGAACGCCTGAACTGAACTGAACTGAGAGCACATTTGCACTTGACTTTCCTTCTTTTCCCGCCTTCCAATTTTAAAGGCGCTAGCGCCATCTTTTGGCTCTTGTAATAAGTTTGGAAAAGTCCTAAGCTAATAGTAGTGTCGTTTTTAAAATGCAGTTTCCACGAAAACAAAATTTTTGTGCTTACATTTTCTTTCCAAGCCATATCCTTACTACTACTACCATAATACTATAATAATACTACTATAAAGCACCCTTAATCGCGACCTGCACACCTGCATTCATCCATGCTGAAGGCAGGGAAACGATAGCAACGAGAGGGACAGCTGTGGTCGTCGTTCTAGCGGTTGCAGCGCGCACCAGCGAGTGAGACAGCCATGGCGCTGCGAAGTGCCGCTCGTCGAAAATCTCCGGGCGCTGTGTCGTTGCCCGGGTTGGCCCGTCGTCGCGGCAGCGGTCTCGTCAGGGCTCACTGACCCCGACGTCGACACCATCAGCTGAGCGCCCGGCCCACTCGGGCGTGAACCGGACCAGCAATGCAATCCGCACCCGTTGCGCCCGTGGGCGAAACTGACGGAACGGACAGGGTGACCGGTGTTTCGCCGTCGCTTGCCGTGGTCGCCCTGAG
>JAJIZL010069194.1:0-12941 GCA_023969395.1 Amblyomma maculatum
ATAAGCGCTTTGGGACCAGACTTAGGTAGTTTATTGAGGGGCTTTAGACTTAGGCACTTACCTCATCGTAGGAGATTCTAGCTGTGTAGTAGAGATCTGCTCCCATCCTCGTGAAATGCGTATGTTCCTCGTCGCGTATGGTGACAACAACGTCCGCCGCGATGGTATCAGGAAGCTGGTCTCCTTCGCGGGGGAATGTGATCTTGGTGCCCGGCAAACAGCCCGGCTCAACGCGAACGCTTAGCACCTTCTCCTCGAATATTGGCGTGCAGCCGTCCGATGCCAGTACCGTTTTCTTAAAACGGATGACCTTGACGCTGCCTGTGAGAACCTCTTGCAATGTCAAGAACACGTCTAGCTCCATGTCAGGACTCTTCACACGGGGTCTCTCAGGGCGTGTTCTCGAATTTGCCGAGCGATCCGTGAACACGTTGGATGTGTGACCCCGCAAGCCGCTAAAGGAAGGTTCGTACTCGGAGTAGTTCGACTCTCTTGAACGTCCCATGCCACTAATATTCTCGCCGGCCGACGATGTCGCGTAGCCGAATTGCGCCACCCGCGCGAATAACGAGGGGATGACCAGCGGCTATCGAACTGTGCCTCCGATGAGGGTCTGAACCCGGACCAGTGCGACGCGTTACATGTCTTCGAGCATTCTGCGCGTGAATTGTCACTCGCTGTCCGGGTTGATGATGAGCTGGCGCCGAACCGAAATGGTGTGTCATGTGTTCTGCCCGATGATTCATCGGCAGTTTTGCTGAGCGATATTCGGAATCAATGAAAATATTCGGAATCAAATCCGAAGCTTGGGCCCATCTGCCACTTTGGTACGTCGCCTCTGGAATCGCACTGTTTAAGCTTACTGTCCTACTCGTCATGCTTCTCCTTGTCACTTAGCACTTTGTAGGCATCGCGTAGTCGTTTGAACTTTTCCTCGGCGTCGGAGGCTTTGTTTTTGTACGGGTGGTACCTCAAGGCAAGTCGCCGGTAGGCTCTCCCGATGTCAGCCTCGCTGGATTTTTTTGTTGATGCCGAGGACCGCGTAGTGGTCATGGTGCATGGTACCTAGTAAAATCAAGCAGAAAGGTAGTACACCAGTTAGCACCCTATGAAAATTCACTTCAGTTCAAATTGCTTCGCGGACAGTTCATGGAACATTCTACACGCTTTACAAGGCACCAGTATTTCACATATGAGATATACAGAGTGCTTAAAGTTTATTCCCTCTCTCTCTTTCCCAGGAAGCAAAGTAGTTTTAAAAAATAGTAGACTGAAAACAAAAACAATATTTCCAGGAACAGACTCTCTACACCAGCGGACATAACTTGTTGCAAAACACCACTTTATGAATGTAATTAACAAATTTTCACTTTTAATTATCGTAGTTGGGCTGTTAGTCCCAATGGGCAGTTTGATGCCGTGAACCAGACAATGCCATATCTGTATTTGAAACGAAGAAAAACTCATTTTCTAGAGTTCTGCAGCTCGATGAAATCCGACGGCTTATTTCCGCACGCGACCGAAGCTGAGCGCACGAGGAGCGCCAGAAGTATGGCGCGAGCGGAACGTCCGATGGTGACGTGTCGTAATGAATGTAGCGCCCGAAGCCAGGGCTGGAAACGATCATTCTGGCATCGATGTTCTCACTTAGGTTTTGCGAGGCCAGAGGCTTAGTGTCAGGTAAATTTTCGATGGGCATTGAGCTAGCACGGCTTAAGTTTCGAGGTCACTTTAAAGACACAGCGGACACCCAAATAATGATTTTTTTACCAGGGCATGGCATCGAATGACTTTCAGAAATGGCTCGATTCTTAGAAATTGTGCCTAATTATATGTGATAACACCCGGAATTTCCAAGCATAGTGCTCTGGACAGACGAGGTCCGAATTTGCAGGGACTCGAATGTGATTTTTTTTACACTACCCATTATTGGTGCGAATATATCACCTACATTGGCTACGGCATAGCAAGAACAATGTAAGATGGTCAGCAAATGCTTGGTGTGGCATTTGTAACAGCCGAATTGTCAGTCCCTACTTCACCAACGGAAGCATTAGTTGGAAAAATAATACTCGGACTGCGTTCTAAAAGGTGTTGTCTCTGAATTTCCATCGGAGCTATCGGTGGTGGTTTAAAAAAAAAACAATGAATTCTGCATGACGGAACCTCGTAGAGACATTATGTCATTCCTGGCAGGCACCGTCCCCAACCAAACGATTGGGCGAGAAGGAGGGGGGACCCTGGCCTACAAGGTCACAGGATTCGTCACTACTGGAAACCCTCTGAGAATATGCTAAGCGTGAAGTTTTCAAGAGAGCGCCAGCGAACCTCGAAGACCTGAAGCCGCACTTCGAGATAATAGCTGAGTAGATTCCTGGAGGGATGCTCATTTTTGCCTTGAACTTATTAAAGACTGCATTCGTCTGTGCAGCACTATGAAGGGTAGTAGGTTTAAACACGTCATGTGACAATCATTTCCTGTCATCCCAAGCAGTAGTGGCGTCGCGAGGGGGGTCCGGGAGGGGCGGTCCGCACCGGGTGCAATGCTCAGGGGGTGTGCAGCAATTAGATGGAGGAAGGGGTGGAGGGTGAAATAATTTTGTGTAAAGACACGAAAAGGCGCGCACTGGTAGAGACAGTGAATGACAATATTGATCTTCTCGTAGAACAAATTATTTTGTTGTGAGGAGCGCTTGAAAAAGATTCCACGCCATTTTAACGTTGGACAGACCTATGTACGTGCGTGTACCCTGGAAAGACCAGCATTGACGTGACCCATCGGGAACCCCTGCGCTGGAGCCTGTTAGACGACACCCATCGGCAGCTCGGCAGCTGCGCCGCCACATCGCTTGGTCTTCTCACTCTCCTCTTCTAACCTCACCTCACTCTCCTTTCCCAAGCTAGGACCGCTCGCAGCATCTTTCCAGCGGTCTTTTGTATTTTGCCTTGTTCATTTATCTCCTGTACCTTTCTCGCTCCTCGGTCTAGTCACACATCCGCCTCACGCTTTCAAAACGCCGAAAGGCACGGAATGCCTGTTGCTCAGGGGATGGCAAGTCTGATCACTACGCGCTGACTAGGACAAAAACAAAATGAGAAGGAGGGCACATCTGTTATTTGCACCTGTGGTGTTCAGTTTTTGATGAAGTCAATGCTGCGCAACTGTATTTGCAGACAAAAGGACTATCCCTTGACAAAGTAGTAACAAAGTTGAAGGCCCTAAATCTTTTTCTCGAAAAGGAACATGGTCGCCTAGTGGAAAATGCTGTTGAGCAGGCGCTCATAAAATGCAGTGAACTTGGAATTGCAGTTGAGATGTGTGTCCGGTTAAGGAAGAGGATCGCAGGTGAACAAGCCAGAAATTCGAGACTTGCAGGAAGGAAATAAGAAGGCGACACTGGTGCGCATTCGAGCGCTGCACAATATCCAGAAGCGATTAGAGATGTGGCAACTCTGTTTGGACCTGTTGAAGCAAACCTTCTTTATTCAACTGAGGAAGAACTCAAAGCTTCTATTCCGCAACTTACCGAATTATATGACGGTCTGTCTGACATCGCTCTCCTTATCGAAGTTCCTAGGATGAGGAGACACCTCAAAGGAGCCGTAATTGCTCTCGAAGTCGACAACAGTTGGGAGGCATTGGACTTGCTTGACATTCACTACGGAGTGGTATCTTGTGCACTCAATTCCAGAACTGTCATTAGGGCTGTAGCTTTTTCTCACGGTAAGTGTGTCTGTGGCATCTTGTAAGAGAAGTTTTTCTAAGCTACTAATAATAAACTTTCTGAGATCTACAATGGGTCAGTTTAGGCTATCAGATTTGTCATTATTATATATTGAAAGAGCTGGAAAAAAGCACTGATTTTTATCAACTGATCAGCAGCTTCGCAGTTCTGGAATTCAGGATAGCAAAACTTTGATTTGAGTTTCGATTTGTCTTTTCCCTCCGTGAATATCTGCTTTCAATATAACAGTGATTTTTTTTTGTTACAACTTCCATGAATAAAAGTGGTTTTTAAGTATTTAAACATTATGTAACAGTAGAACCTTGGTTATACGAATCTCACGGGGTCGCGAAAGAATTCCAGTCAAACGAACATTGGTATCATCAAAACGAAAGAGTAAATTTGCAGAATCATGAGAAAGGCAGTTGCGCAGAGCAGTTTACGTCCGAGAAGGGTTATTACGGTCGCGAGGTCACAGCCCGCCACACGCGGCGCACACAGCGCGACAGGCAATCGCGACGTCGGCGTCGTGCGCGCCACGTGCCTCCGCGGACTTCTCGCGGTGCGTACAGCACGACTAGAGTTACTATATAGGCTTAGCACGACAAAAGATGGCGACACGCCGGCCGAGCGGCGCCGCAGACTACTCGCGAAGCGTACAGCGCGCGACTACAGCAGTCGCGAAGTCTACGATGTGCGGAGCACGGATCACCGCAAACTGCTCGTGATGCGTACATACAGCGCGGCTAGCGATCGCATTGTGTTGAGATCGCAGTTCGCGCGTTCTATTTCGTAGTGGCGCTGGAGAGCGACCGGAACATCCGAAATTTTGCACATTTTACACAATGCATTCCAGTCAGGGAATTTCGCGAATTCACATCATCCTGAAATTCGTATCAACCAGATTCGAATCACCAAAATTTTACTTATATAGGTCAGTTCTTGATTTTACTTTTGCCTTGCATCCTTTCGAATAACTGATAACTGATAATTTTGTTATAATTTACATAAAGAAAACTGGCCAAGTGTTCAAATATTTTGTATATCGGTCGGTTCTTGATTGTTTAACGAATGCGTTCGAAGGATTCATTTAAGCCTTTAAAAGTCGCAAAAAACAAATAATTATGCCTGCCGCATATACATATAATTATTTGCTCCTTGCGACTTTTGCAAGTGTCGTGTTTTCTGTCGTGGTCGACTGTGAACACTATTTATAGGGAGTTTGAAGAGACTTTGGTAGATGTGCTAGAATCGGAATGCATCCGAATGATAGCAACGAATGAAATGGATGAGCACATTCGCGAGTTTTATTCAATGACAGAATTCCCGCAAGCTGTGGGGGCACTGGATGGCTGCCATTTCCCGGTTTCCCCACCACAACTGAATGCAGTGGACTACAGGAACTACAAGGGCTGGCAAGTCTTTTTCTCATGATTTTCTGTAAGTGCATAGGTGAGCACCCTGTCTGGAACGCTGGAGCTGTTTGCTGCTGACCAAATAACGTGGAATTTTGTCACAGTTACTCTGTTAGTCTGCACTTGTGCTTTTGCCATTCGTGTAGCCATGAGGCAGCGCTTGAGTGCAAATATTGCCTGTGAATGCTTTCACATGTATTAAATTTTGACGTCCTTTTCATCTTGTAAAGAACATATCTGGGTTTCAGGAACAATTGCCGGCATAAGGACATGGCTAGGGGTAGTTTATTTAGGAACAGGACATCAATGCAGGCAAGAAAACAAGGATCTTGTTGAATGTCTCAGTGACGATATAAGCCAGTTTGGAAATGGGGCCAATATTACTCCACTGGGGGACATGAACGGCCACATTGACAATCTGGATGGATACACAGATTGTAACGGAAAGCTAATGCTAGATTTCTGTGGGCGACACGATCCAGTTATAGTAAAAAGAGAAACAAAATGTGAAGGCCAAATCACGTGGGAATTTCGCAACAGGCAGACGACCCTTGACTATTGTATAATGTCGCAGGAAACTTATAGCAAGGTCAGAAAAATGGAAATAGACGAAGAAGGGGAGTGTAGTCTGGGAAGTGATCATAAACGTATTAGTCTGCAGATGGGGCCATTGATGAAAAGAGAAATGGAACTTAGACGAAACGTAAACGCAAAATTGAACGACGATCAAATAGCGCAGATAGCAGCAGACATAGAGGAAGCAATAGAGAAAAGCCCCATGGAAGACTGGGATTATGAACAGGTAGAACTACTCATAAGGAGGAAAATTCAGGAGGTTAAAGTAGCAAACCGCTCGAATGAAAAGAGGAAGCCACGGAGCTGGTGAAATAAGGAAATCAGGGAGGCTATTGAACAACGACGGGCTGCTTGAAGGGAACACCGAATGGCAAAGAAAGCACAGGTATCTCAGGAGAAAATCGACCAAAAATGGGAATCATGTCGACAAAAGGAGCTTCAGGTGCAGGCCCTCGTCCAAAGTAAAATAAGTCAGTCCACCGATCGCTGGATGGCTGATATACACGATGCCTCTAAAGGCGGAGCAAGAAAATTCTGGAACCATATTAGCTGGCTATGGAAGAAGAATCAAAGAAACCAGGATCGGATTAAAGATAACGAGAGAAATTGTTTAAAGGGAGACAACGCAGTGAACTACATTGCATCAGTTCTGGCCGAGTCGTTTAAGAGTGACGATAGGGTAATCTCCGCAAATCAGGAATCAACACAAGGTAGCAGAATACAAAGCAGCTTAGAACTGATCGATCTAAACTGGAAAAAGGCAGAAAAAAGTATTCCTAAAAATACATCTACAGGAATAGATGGAATTCCGATCAAGCTGATTAATGAACTCGGTCCAAAAATTAAGGAAACGTTGCTAAAAGCTCTTGAAACAGTCATAACGAATAAGCAAATTCAGGACAGCGGGCGGCCGAGTAATATGAATTTGATTTATAAAGGGAAAGGACACAGGATGCACATAAAATCCTACAGGCCGATTACCATAACATCTGTTATGTACAAGTTAGCCATGCAGGCGGTGAAATTAAAGGTGCAAGCATGGGTAGAAATAAGCAAGATACTCGGAGAACTTCAGAAAGGCTTTAGAAATGGTAAGCGCTAAGATGATAGCCTGTTCGCGCTTAACCAATGCATCAAAATATCTAGAATGGAAAATAGACCTTTGTATTTGGCCTTCCTGGACATAAACTTGGCGTACGACAACGTAAGCAGGGAACTCCTGTGGAACATTTTAAAAGAAGGTATCGGTTCTGAGATAATAGAGTTCCTACAGAAAATATACCGGGATAACAAAGTAGAAATTACGTGGGAAAGGATAAGAAGTACGGAAGATGTCAAAGTATACAATGATTAAGGCAAGGCTGTCCTCTATTACCGGTGCTGTTCATGCTTTATATGATAAATCTGGAACGGAGGTACAAGAGAGTAACCTAGGTTTTAACCTGACATATAGATTAGGTGGAAAGGCGGTAGAGCAGCGTCTCCCCGGTTCGATGTATGCAGACGATATTGTGAGTCTAGCTGAGAGTCTGGAAGAATTGCAAACTCTAGTTAAGTATTGCGGAGACGAAGGGGACGCTCTAGCCTTCAGTTGCAGCGCAGGTAAGTCGGGTCTGATGAGTTTCAACGGCTCAATTGATCAGGGCCTTAAAATACAAGGCCATGAAATACCTAGAGTAGCAGAATATAAATACCTGGGGGTATGGGCAAACGAAGGATTGGCATACATTGGAAAGCATGAGCAATCACTTAAGGCCAAAGGGCGAAGAAATGCCGGGATAATGAAGCATAAGGCATTGTGGGGATACAATAGGTATGAGGTATTGAGGGGTATTTGGAAAGGAATTATGGGGCCTGGACTTACTTTCGGAAATGCGGTTTTCTGCCTAAAATCAGAGGTACAGTCGACATTAGAATAAATCAGAGATCCGTTGGACGATTAGCACTTGGTGCCCACGGCAAAACTACAAATGAGGCGGTACAGGGAGATATGGGCTGTGCATCTTTCGAAGTACGGGAAGCTCAGAGTAAAATATTATATGAGGAACGCCTGAGGAAATTGGACAGTAACAGATGGGCAGCTAAAGTATTTAAATACCTGTACCTAAAGCGTTGACTCACAATGGAGGAAAAGAACTAGGAAACTAACAAGTAAGTATGCTGGTCACAAGGACAGAGAAGTAAAGAGCATTAAGCAACAGGTGGAAAACACAGAAAGTAAAAATTGGATAAATTCGATGGAAAAGAGACAGAATGTGGAATTATACCGAAAGTGGAAAATGCAGATCAGGAAGGAAGATTTCTTTGAAAACTCAAGAGGCAGTGCCCTACTTTTTGAAGCTAGATCAGTGTGCCTTAGAACACATAGCTACAAAAAGAAATTTAACAATGGAGATGACGCAAGTGCTGTATGTGGTAACTCCAGTAAAACAATTGACCATATTATAGTCGAATGTAATAGTATCTATCCGGAAGTTGATGCAGGCGCAATCACTGTTCCTGAAGCTCTGGGGTTTAGAGATAACAGTGGCCGGGTGAATAAACCGGCGGTGGAAACTAGCAAAAAACGACTGGAAGATTAGTGGCTTAAAAGCAGAGAAGTGACATAATGTTAGTAATGTAGAAACAAAAATATAGGAAATAGAATAATGGTTTAGTTAACCAATCTAAATCAATAATTAAGATATAGGGAGAAAAATGAGCATGGTAGCTACTGCTACCACCCCGTTTCAAAGGGGACACTCCTATATTACATCCATCCCATCCATCCAACCCATATTTTCGGTGCTAATCAAGCTGGCTTAATTGTTTTTTTTTGCATTTCAGAGAGGATTGATGGAATATTTATTGCTAGTGCGCGCTTTATAATTCTGGCAAATAGCTTTTCAAGGGTCCTTTAAGCTCTTAAGACAGCTAATTTTTGGGTTCGTGTTTTATCATTTGTAGCGATGCCTAGGATGTTGCTGTACACGGATCACCACGTCACATTCGCCTACGACTGCGGAATAATTTATAATCGATTTTCTTCTCTCACATTTTTGGGTTTCGACTTGAACAGCCGAGCAATGTCTGTGACGTCACAGACAAGTCTAGGTCACGCGAGGGATGAAAATACAGAGATATATTCATTGCTGTGTCATTAGACTTCGGTACAATGATAGAGCCAGCCTGCCTCAAGAACAAGAATCACTAAAAGTGAAGAATGAGCGATTATGTCACTTTTTTTCATGCTGAGCATCAAGACATGATTGTGACGTCCCAGCCACCTCTCTGCTGTCGAAACCGAAACTGGTGAGAAAAGAAAACTCAGTTATAGATTATTTAGCGGCCCTAGGTTAAAACTGCGTGCGTATCGTTATACAGGAATTACTTACTCATCATTAACAAGAAGAAAAATGCCACCAAAATTTGGCGTCTATAGTCCTATAAATGAAGCTAAATGCAATGCTGCAATTTTTGGACCTCCCGTTTCGGCCTGTCTGTGTCCATCGTGGTCAGAGGAATCGCCCACAACTGTGACACCACTATCTGGCGGGCTGATCAAGAGTAAGAGACGAGATCAAAGATTGCTGCTTGTTTCTTGCATCTTGATATGAAGCGCGGCCTGCCGCCTACGCGACAAAGTAAACGCTATCGGGCCCACCAAAGACGGCCTTGCAAGGCTCTGCATGGCGAGGCACACACCCAGCTACAGGCTTCCTCTCCCTTTAAGGGAGCGGCGAGTCACGTGGTCGTCTCATGGCCACAGCTGGCGAAGGTCTGGAGCGCGACGCAGCGGTACTGTCTGTTTAACGTCACATGCATGTATGACGTCACAACATCCCCGGTGCTCCTTCAGCTGAAGGTCAAATTATCGCTTGTTCCTACAGTGTTCTCAGTTGCGCTAGTCACAGTTTGCGTCTTATCTAGATGATTCAGTGAAGACTTTAAATTGAGCCCTGACATGTGCGCCGGGCATTCGTATAGTTTGACAACTGCCGAGCCCTAGTTGCTGCTATCGACGCCGCCGTGTTAGTTCTTTTGCGGGCGCAAGTCAGTCCAATAAAGACTTGATTCCAGTCCTATACTAGGTCGGTTTGTTTGTTGTCTACGGCATTGTAGCCAACACAGGACAATACAGCATTGAAACCAGGGCATGAAACAGACAGCCTAGTGTCATTAGCACATGACCAGATTAATCACCAAAATATTATAACTTAAAACCACTGGGAATTTGATTCCTTCAATTCATTTTACATGCCATCTCACTTCGCTTTTCAGCAGCCGTACGCTCTGCTAGCCCGAGAAGAAAGTAGTTCAGACAGATATGTTGATCTATACTGTAAGGAGGTACTGTTTAATTTTTTTTTTGCTCAACAATTCAAACTAAGGAGCATATCGAGAAGTAAAAGCAGCTTACTGTAGTTCTTGTGGCCTTTGTGGTGAACAAGCGCCGTTGATTCTGTGAGTTTTACTGCGCTATAGCGGTCAGAGAATAACTTCCTTCTTACCACGACCACTTCGCGAGAACAGTTTCCCATGTGTCTTTTAACTCGTACAGCCCGCAACTGCTGGGCGAAAGGGCTGTCCAACCAGTGGTCGTCGCATCACTCACGCTATGATAGTCAACCGGGGTGGGGTAGCCGTTAAGGCCGGCTGGCGATAGAGATGAAGAGAGTGATGGAATATCTTTCCCAAAAAGAGGTCAGACGCAGTAATGCTTTTCTCATATTTCCGTTTTCCGTCGCACAGCGCTAATCATGTCGTGTTCACACATGTTCTTTTATTCTCCACTATACGGCAGGAACCATATTTACAGGCAGCACAGCCATGCAGAGATTATCGCATCGACCACATTCTTCAACTTTCGCGCCCATGTGTCATGATATACCATCTTTACCAACTCAGTTTTTTTTCGACCGGCGACCACTCCTCGGTCAAAACTGCCCATCAATATTTTTTGCTGTTCTAAGCGGTCGCATTTTCTAAATCCCATCATTTACGTAATACTAGACTAACGGATTTTTGTTTTTAGGAACATGAAGTAGACGTGAATAAGTCTTGCGATGCGTTCTTACCTGAAAGACGTAGACAGACATCGACGACAGCCTCTCCTTGCGGGTTGGGAGACAAACGGCTTTGCTGCTGGAGTGGAAAGAGAGCAAAAGCGAGGACGGAGTCGGTTCGCAGCTTCCCTCCTGCCATGACACCCCTGCCCACTACGCAGGAGGCGATCAAAGAAACCTGCTAACCTGCCTTAGCCGAGGAGCTTTACTAAAGCTCTGCAACGCGTGGTGTGCTTATATAGCCCGGGTCAAGTGCAAATAGCGAAAAGAATCGCGTTATGGTTATCGCAGTCCCGGGAAGAATGCGCGTGACATATTTGCACGCGAAATCAGCGCTTATATTTGGCGACGCCCGGAATTCAGACTGAGCGTGCGCGAAAAACCTATCTAACTTTGGGCTTTGAAGGCGCACATTTCCCAGCATTTTTTTTTTTTTGAAGACTGACAGTTATTTTTTTTTTTAGTTCGAACGTATTTACAGAACACATAAAAATAAAGACGAGGGTTCCATAGTCAGAAGGCTGTATACCGACACCCTCGATAGACAATTACAGCAACAGAAATAATAACACCATAGTTAGCGAATTGTTACAAGATGCAAAATATGCCAAATAAGTATTTTTACACAAAAACAATATAGCACAGGTATCAGACCTATAAAATGCGTAAAAAAGTCTCTAATTCAACAAATACATCTTCAAGTTATTCTTATATATAGGCAAGCAGATTGATGTTTTGAGTGTTGAAGATCATGGGTTCCGAAATGAAATGACTGCAATAGATGAAGTCATTTTTTCATAATTAGTACGATCGTTTGAGTAGAAAATTATTATTGCGCAAATCTTGTAGGGTTGCCCTTTGAAAGCAGTATAAGATTAATAAACTGAAAATACAGGGTGCCATTTAATAGATTAAAGAACATGAGTCCAAGCTGATACTGAGCTGGTGTGCTGATAAGATATACGATGTTCATATAATAAGGAACGAGATTTAGTAGAAAAACAGCGGCGGTGGATAACGCGGATGGCCTGATTTTGTAAATGCTGTGCAGACGATAAATGGCTGCGGTATTTCCCCGAGCAACAATCCCGTAAATGAGACGACTACGAGCGAAAGCATTATACGAAGATAAGGGAATATAAGATTGAAAATATGGACGTGCTTTAATCGGAGCTCTGATGCCAAACATACATTTCTATATGCGCTCACACATAGCCAATCGCGCGGTGTCACTTCTACTGCGCTTTCTTTAACAAGGCTAAAATAACTGAAAATTTGAGAAAAATGCTGGAAAAGCGAGAGCAGTTCTCAAGCGCTATTGTCCGATTACCACGAAACTATCACCCTCAAAATTCCTGCGCTCTAAAAAAAACAAACAAGCCCGCATCAGTTTGGTTTAGCAGCATAGCCGTTTTGAAGATACTCTTGCTCGTTTAGAGCTTCCGACGCCTCGGTTGGTTTCCACGATATATTACCGTTCAGAAACGAAGGATCTCTGCTTTGTGCTATCAAACGAATGCGTCAACAACATGGGGAACTGATTTTATATTTTCCCCACTGATTGCTGTGTCCTCCTTTCTGTTTTCTAAATTCGCGTCAGTTGTCTATTTGGGTCAAGTGCGTATCTTCACGTAGTGGTGACAATGTCGAAAGCCAGAAGTGAAGAGACTGGTGCAGCACCTAAATTAAGTCTTTATTAGGCTGACTTGCGTCCTCGAAATAGTTAAGCAACTCTGCGATGGCGATAAGAGCAAGTTCATCGAGCTATGAAATCCAGTTGCACTCGACAACGCTTAATTTTATGTCGGCCAAGGAACATCGAGACAAAGCCACAAAAAGTGACAAAATAACGCGGAACATTGTGGAAACGAACGCCATTGGCTACAATCATTTGAGATATATCTCGGCGCATCTTGAGTGGCAAAGAAAATGATAAAGCCGCGTCTCAGCGAAGCTCAGTGTAAACAAACAAAGAACAAAATATCTTTCTTTGCGGTACAAGCAAAGGGATAAGGCCGCACTCCTGCGGCTGCCAGCTGCAACAAATAAAGATAACTAGGCTTCGCGGCAATATATTCTCGTCTATGTAAGAAGGCCGTTTGGGAAACCTCCGGGTATCGTCGAAAAACCGAAGGAACGAAATTTAACAAAAGAGGGAGATTTGATGGCTGCATCGATTT
>JAJIZL010069225.1:0-11602 GCA_023969395.1 Amblyomma maculatum
TTTGTGTGTGTGTGTGTGTGTGTGTGTGTGTGTGTGTGTGGTTTTGTTTGGTTTGGTTTGAGGGGTTTAACGTCCCAAAACGACTTAGGCAATGAGAGACTCTGTAGTGGATGACTCCGGATATTTTGATCGACTGGGATTCTCTAACACGCACTGACATCGCATAGCACACGGGAGCCTCGCTTCTCGCCTCCATTGAAAAGCGGCTGACGAAGCCGGGATGCGATCTAACGTCTTTGGGCACAATAGTTGAGCGCCGTAACTACTGCGCCACCCCAGGCGGCAGTTTTTGTTTGGTTACTGACAGTTGAAAATTCTTCCATAGCACCTCAGTTTACCGGTTTTGAGAAACCCCAAGAACGCTGTAATACGATTTAAGCGTAGGTTCGTGGTGCCCCTCTATGTGCTCTCTCTGAAATACAGGACTGGACCCACGACAAGGTGAAGCAGTTCCTGGAAGGTGGCATCATGCCAAACCTGTACTACGCCATCGAGTTCGCCCTTGACGAAGCGGTGCAGGATGTCATTCTGGTCCAGGGCTGCGTGACGTCGGCTGACGGCGAGAACAAATATTTCGGGCCCTGTTACTTACCGCCCGCACTACGACAGATGAAGCTGCCGGTGAGAGGGCATGTCTCGGTCGTTTTTGTAACTACTATAATGGATTTAATTGCGAACCTTACGTTCTTGCAGAAGAATACAGTACTTGCAATTGCGAACTTAATATTGGCCGCTTTTTAGGGGTTACAAGCCCCGAAGGCTTAGAATATATTCATCAGACTTACTATAAAACGGTAAACACGAGACCCTATTGGCTGCATCTATTGTGAGGCCTAGCGCCGGTGAATATTGAAAAACGTGCCATCATTGGCTTAGCCTATTTTCTTGAACATTATGATAGTAGGCGATTTCAAACTGCTGTTAGTCTCGATAGTAGCTAACACTGCTATATTTTCTTTTTAAAGCAAACCATGACATTCAATTGCATTGTCGTGCAAAAATCTCTACAATACGCATCGAACCATATTTAGCATATTGTTTCTTTGTTTTTCCTTATCCCATTTCTGTGCCCTACTTCACTTTATGCCAGGCTGGCTTTCAGCTACCCATACGTTCTCGTTAGCCGCTGGCGGTAACAGTGATGTGACATAGGTTGTGGCTCTTTCGTCAGGGAGGCTTTTTTTCTGTTAATATTTGTGCGATGCATTAGCGATCCGGCGTCCATGTCCAAATGTTAGTGCATAAAGCTCAGCGCGAATTGGAAGGAGGTAATGCTTAATAGAATATGTATTCAAGGTCAACTGAAATACCAATGCCTGAATGTAGGTTGCGAAAAGACTAGAGCCACGAAAGAGCGACGCAGCTATCTTCGCCCACAGCATTTGGTGCATCTATCGGATTTTCCTGCTACGACGGTCACATGCATTATGGTTGGATACGCGAGGAGCAGTTAGAGAGGTACAGAATAGCAACGATTAACAAAATCGAAAAATGGAGTGAATGGGCACGTGAAACAATCGCAGGCACATATGCACCGCTTTAGGTTTGCGACGCGATAGCATCAAAGGGTTCCTTTAACATCCCGTCGTCGTTTTGGCATATCTCGTAGTAGCAAATTACATTATTTGATATTCATATTTGCCATAAGATGCAAAAGGTCCCTGAAATCACGTGCAACGAACATGCCTCGATGGCATAGGGTAGCATGCCTTTCTCGTGTCCGAAAGATCGCAGATATGATCCACATCCATATACACTAACATTCTTGTAATACAATTTGTTTTGCATACCAAATAGTCACATTGACCTAAGAGTAATATTGAATATTGAGCCCCGTTCTGACATTATATTAACAGCTTACATCATGTTTCAATGGGTCTCAAAACAAACGTATCTACATGCCACAACAAGGTCCTCTCGATTAATCCTGGACATTCTCTGTGCGCCAAAAGCGACCGGTTATCCACTGAACATTACCATTACCGTCATCGTGTTAAAAAATGAAAAAATAAAATAAAATAACAAAGGACTATTCAGCAAAGGTGACACTAGCTCCACCCTCACCATTATATAGAAAGGGAATGCGGAAGAAAGAATGTAATAAGTAGACGTCTAGCTGGAATTTTATTTTACTGTACCTACTTGTAGATAGACGAGCCCCTCCATCATCCGATAATGGCGTACTCTTTATGCGTTTAATCAGTAAAATGACAGATGATAACGTGTCACATAGCTTTCCTGTATGACGCCATGTCACGACAGCTGAACAAAACCAAGATCTGGAGACTTCAAAAGGGCAGAACAAATTTCAAGACGAATCTTTGCTGCAGCGGATGTACTACATTTTTATTTCTCAGTACTACGTCTCTTCTCTGGCGTGCGTGACGTCGCTAAGGTCGGACTTCTCAGTGCAGTGAATAGCAAAACTCCGTGCATGACGTCACTGCACGCTGACCACTGTCAAAGATACCTTAAGGCGACGTGATGCGTAACACTACTGCTTGTTATCCTACAAGCGTGGTGAAGCTTTAAAAGAACGAAGCTTGCGTTGCGCGACTTGCTCTTAGCAGCCGAAGTTGTAACAATGAACGCAGGACTCTCCGAGCACGCGTCCACGACCGGTGATGCTCATCACTACCCTGACGCGCTATCACCTGCCACCCGAACTGGACTGGTACCACCAGCCGCTGCGCCCATACGACTACGTGCCGAGGCCAAGAAGCGATGAAGAATACGCTCACTGGTGAGCTACCGACGATCTGAGATAAGGGACGACATGTTAATTCGGACTCCGATGCTAGTACGCTGAGTTATCAAAACTCTAAATCATCGGAGGAAGACTGCCCATGCAAGTGCTTCATCGTCTACTGGCTATTGTCGGTTTCCTGCAGAGGCCGGAGGCATCAAGGAATATTCGCGCCGTATGAAACTCAGTCAAATTAAACAAATTTGGAATAACGGGAGAGGATAAAGCGCAAAGATTTCAAGGAACGATTCGAACAAAATTAAGTTGTTCGGCATTGATAGATGGCTCCACTATAATTACAACATACCTTCATTGAAAACAGAGTTGTTATTAAATATGGTGCTAAGAATTACAACTCCGCCACTCACAGCTATTTTCTGCAGTAACTTGGCATGCGTCAAGATATATATATATATATATATATTTTTTTTTCGCCACACATTTTTTGAGGCTAGTGAGCATTGTAATTCGCTTTAAAACTGGCCTAATGGATTCCTTACCACGTCATAGAGTCAACGCGTTATACAGATCGAGTAGCAGAAAAAAGAAGTCTTTCGTCATTGAATTCTCCCGGTCATATACATTTTTTTAAATGCAATTATGCAGCAACCAAAATGACGGTTTGTACTGCCACAACGAACTACTTGAAATGAAAGTCGCGCTAACGCAGTCGCTCTTCGAATCACTTTATAATCTTGAAATTAATTTATGCGTGTAAATATTCGTTCCCGAAGAGTTGTTGCCGGTACCCTTCCGAGACGCTGTGTCGAAGACACACGCTTCCACAACAAATTGTTCGCAAACGCCTCAATCAAAACTAATTAAAAGCGGATGTCTTCATGTCTACTCAGATAGCTGCCAAAGACTGCCTAGAAAAGGAGAAGCTGTCGGTCTAGTTAGTTTTTCATTAGAGAATTCGTTTTTCCCTTGTTTTCCTCCGTGCTCTGTCCTCGTTGTGTCCTATAGACCTCTTCATCGGCAAAAAGAGACGTTTTAATGCCTCCTCTTCGGACTGCAGAATAGCCGGTTCCGTAGTGGCCTCCACGTGCTAATGCCAAGCACAAAATGCAGTCCAGAAAGCTATATGGCGGCGCCCAGCGGGCAATTTTTGAAAAGGTGGATAGGCGCTGATAAATTCATTAAGACTGACTCAGCATGATCCTCCTTCAAATTCGACAACTTTTATAGGATATTCCTGTAACGTAACACTCACGAGATGGTTGACATGATGAAACAGCCTTTTAATCAATTGTACTTGCTACTCAGCGACGCATTCAACCCCCTCCCTGAATGAGCTGCGCTTTTTTACAACAAAACCTCGGTAGGAAGGCAGTCAAGAAAATAGGTCTGCTGTTTTTAAGAAAGCATTCTGAAGTTTTTGTGGAATACATTGCTTACAAAATAACTATTTTCGTTTTTCAGGTGAAACAACGGGCTCACCTGGCGGGCCGTCATCACCATCAGCATTATTTGCATAGTACAAAATTTTGCATCGAAAGACAAATTTGGGAAAATCAAGTAATGTTTTGAAATCGCTTATAATAATTTGGCAGATATACTTTTAATATGTAAAACGAACGGCCCGAGTTTCGGCGGATTCTATAATGAATTAAAGATATAAGTTTCTGTCAGATAAACGTTTCCCATGCCAGTTCACGACCAGAAGGGCGGCATGACGGCGATGACCCTTTTAAATTTCGTGATACATCCCGACCAGTTTCAATAAGTTATGGTGAAGACACAGATTTAACTATATTCTTGTGGAATTTGGAGTGTAATGATTACGCGTGGTGGATGTTAAAGTGCTTACGAGCGGCATGCATGGACATGCGTTCAGATGTACCTAGCTGCATCCCAACCTTTGGTACGCAAGATGTTTATTTTAAGTACTATAATTAGCATTGTGAACAATATTCTGCTCGGTCTAGATAAAATTCAGCTGTAAAGAAACAGTCGTACGCGAAGAGGCGTGTTGATTACAAATTATAAAATACGAACTGGGAGGGGGATGGGAAAGAAATATAGGTTTCAGGTTTTTTGATTAATAAAGCATACTATGATGTATGTTATATGGTTACACTAGGAGGCTCCAAAGTAAAAACTGCCAGGGGGGGGGGGGGGGGGGGGCTCCTAACACTGAGAACATACAATTTCTACAAATTACATCAAACAGTGGTCACATAATACAAATACTAAAAATAATAAATTTGTAGTGCCAAGCGAACGAACCAAACCAAGTGAATAAATAGTACATGTATTGTACATTAGGCATCAGTCAATATATTCATATAGAGTTTTTTAATGCTGCGAGTCCAAAAGAATGTGGAGCACATGTTGATTTAATTTCGACAGGTAAACAGTTCCACAATGATATGCCGGCAAATCCAGTGGTAAATTTGCCATAGCTAGTGCGAATCTAGAGAAGAAGGCAATGGTAGCGGCCTGAAAAGAATGTGGTATTTTTGTTATTTAATTCACCAATAGAAAACGTTTCAGCCAGAATATTGCTAGTTGTTAATGCTTGAAAGAAAACAGTAGGTGGAAAGGCAAGATACCTAGCTGGCGGTAAAGTGGGGCTGAAGGCGAGAGCAATGGACAAAATGTCATTAATCTAACCACCTGATTCATAAATGTGATCTAAATGTGTATAATATTTGTTAATCCAGGAAGATAAGCAGTATGAGAGATGACTGTATATGAGTATAATATACTGATACGATAATGTAGGCTTGAAAATAGTGGCGGGTTTTTTTAGCAAAAAAATGAGCATGTGGATTAAATTTCATATTTTCATCTTGGACGACACCAAGAAAAGTGGCTGTGTCCGAAGGCAGTAGAGCGTACCATAACATTAGGGATAAGAGAGCACACTAAAGAAGGATTTTTGCACATAAAACAAAGTAGTTCCTGGGTCATGGCTGAAGACACCCCTTTTTGACGATGTGCGTATAGCGGTCAGTGTAAAAGCTTTTAATTCAAGATCAGTTTATTTGTCTGAGGCTAAGATAAGAAATTTATATAATTGCCCTAAATGCGCAGTATGATCTAATGCTGTTCAACTTATAAAAATGTTAAAACAGTTTTTGACAACGAATCCTTTTTAAATCAAGTTCAGCGGTCAGTTGCAGACACTGAGAGTAACAGGAAACTGAACGAGGCACTTTGGGGGTATATTTCATGTCCAATTAATTTGCAGGTGCGCATGTAAATAGCCTAACGCAGTAGTTCTCAGCCATGACTGTTTCAGGGAGTCCATTCGCACCAATGGAAGTGGTGAGGGGCCTTATGAGATCTACGGTGGGGCGATCTTGTGCGGTCTGATGCTGCAGTTTTGGGAGCATATTGCGCAATTCAGACTGAGTCAAGACTGAACTAGTCTCATAAACAAACGCCCACTTGATGTGCTTGCGAGCCATAGCATGTACAGAGGACATGAGGAAAAGACGCGTCGGCGCCGCTATGTGCTGCTAAAACCGGTATGCATACGCCGCTAAGAGCGGTTCCACTCCTCCCAACACAGCGCCTCTCGCTCGTCGGACACTCGTGATGTTTTGGATTGCAGCCCCGTCCAGCAGTGCAGCGAGAGCTTGAGTTTCGCCGATGCCGGCATCGACGAATGCCGTAGACCGTCTCTCTCCCTCTTTCGCGCGTGCGTTTCCTCTTCCACGCTTCTCTCGAGTTTATTTCACTTTGAGAAATTAAAAATAGCTTTGAGCCTTCGTGATTTTAGCAGAGATACCTGTTAACCCGGTCAGAGCTATCGCGGTCTCTCTGTTTTTGTGTGGGCGTGGGTTTCGCGGACTCCGAAAATCGCCTAGCGGACACGCTGGAGCCCGCGGGCCCACGTTTAAGGAACGCTGGTCTAGCGGATCGCTGCCATTGCCATTTTTGAACAAGGGATTTTCTTTAATTTCCTAGTCATATGGAAGTGTTCTTTTAGTAGGAATCAAGAATAAATTAAAAAAAAATTACGATACTATGTGGCGACTAAAGTGTTGAGAGGCGAAAGCCTTTGTGCTAGGCACTGCGAATGGTTGCGAGTGATTGCTTACTTTTTGCGAGTGCTGGATTGCGATTAAAGTGCGCGACAACTGGGCCCGTATTTCGAGTTTACGTCGTCATCGAAATGTCGCTATCTCACGTGATCCCGAGTCATATGATTGGTCTAAACGCCGGAACCGGGTGTTGCCACTACGGAACCAGAAGAGGTGGCATATGTTCCGGCGTTTCCACCAATTGGATGACTCGAGGTCACGTGAGATAGCGACACTTTGAAAACAACGCAAACTCGGAATCCGGGCCCTGGTTCTGAGCGTGAAAATGGTTGAATGAAACCACGTTGATTGAAGCGTATGTTTTGGTGAGGCGCTAGAGGCGCCTACTCTTTGGTGACTTCCTTGCTGTCCATTGCTTCGATGTTGTTCCACTGCTTGTTTATGAAGCTCTATAAACGACCACCCTTGTACTAGACATTGCTACTGTACAATGTTGGTGCTAACTAAATATGACTAACTAATTAGTGTCGATTAGTATCTAGTTAGGGCTAATTTATGTTATTACCGATTTAGTACTAATTAGACCTAATGAGTTTTAGTTCCTGTAGTGCTACCTAATTCGTTTTAAGTGTTATGAAGTATTGTGGTTTTGTCTAGTAACTAGTAAGTGGTAGCTAGTAAATGTTTATACCCATTTTCGAGTCGCTGCCAAAGGTGTGACATCCTCTGCGAACGGACGGCAGTATGAGACATTAAACGCTTTCACCTTAATATCCGGCTTTGTGAGAGCTTTTGCTGCAATAGCACCTTTAAATTGATGTTTCTCAGCCATGGCTGCCTCGAAGAGTCCGTGCGGGCTGACCAGGTATACTAGCGGAAAGCGTTTTGTAGCTCCCAAGCGGACGCTATAGACATAAAATAAAACACTTCTTTGTGCTCCTCCTGTGGGTACTGGTCGCCACCAACACTAGTGGCCCGCACCGTCCATTCCTTAACCACCTAGCGCTTCTGACGCGAACAGCGAACAGCCCACATTTCATGGCACTGATACAAATGCCGATTTCTTTCTTTCCTGCCTAGCCTTTGCTTCAGAGCCACAGAAGGTTTTTCGTGGACATATAGAGGTATGAGCGGGAGGAGTATAGTGCGGGTTCCTGGAGCACAATGTCGAATGAACGCTGCTTATTAGAAAGTTGTTGCGCTGATTTGGATAGCCCGGAGAAGCTTTTGAACGCACTAACCGCAGAAAGCGAACCTATTGCGATATCTCGTTGACTTCCGCAAATTCTATCATAGGACACTACGTTAGTACTTTTCAAGTTTCGGGTATTGCGGTGGCGCGAAGGGTGTATCATGCCAGGCGCCGGTGTAATAATATCGTAAAAAAATTGTAACAGACAGTGCAGACTAGCTATTTAGGGTATGCCTCAAAATGAAATCAAGGCTGAGTTTAGTTGAAAGGGAGACAGCAGATTAGGTTTAAAAACAGGATGATAACACACAGACAATAAAAGAAACCCGGCTAGGTCCTGGCGATATAGGGAATCGAATACAGCGTGCCCTGTATTCGAGATGGATGCTCTAGCATAAAGCTGTCGCTGGTGTTTGATTTCCAGCACAGCATTTATTGCCAGCATTTATTTATATGGATTAGCTATGTATACAGTGAATGTTTACAAACTAGCCATTCATAGTACTGCGCTTTAGCAGTCTGACGGTAGAGGTAGACACACATCTTAACATGGCACACCTGACATGACGCGAAAGTGGTGGCAAGAAATCGCAACACATCAAGAAGGGAACCCGTCAGGCTGGTAAGTCACTGTGATGGATCAATGGGTTCCCCTGCCTTATCATAAGACGTTCAAGTAAGAGACGAGGGCCAGGGCGAAGGATTCTTTTATTGACGCATCGAACGAGTGACTACCAGCGTACAGCAGCTCGTGAACGAGGAGCGACAATGATGGTCTTTTGAGAGGTTGAAACATTTTGGTCAGGTGGTCTCTATGTGGTTTGATTCTCTTCAGCGATAATCAACTGCCTGTCTCCAATGAACTCAACTGAGGCTAACATGTGCGGTTAGTAATCCGCCTGCAATAGGATTACTGCAGGCGGATTACTAACGTAGCAGCGCAGGGCCCACAAGAAAGACCTTCCAGCCAATGGCTACGGAGATTGTCATGACTCCTCGGTGAACTCCATTTTGACGGACACAGCTGCTATTAATGAGTGATTTGTAATATAACAAATTTATGTGCTTTTCAGACCCCTATGCATGGTTTGGTTTGATATTTTATATTTCACTGTTATGTAATATAACGAATTTGCGTGCTTTTCAGACCCCTATGTAATGCGCTTTAGGGTATGTGAACAGAAGAAAGATTGACCACGAAATCATGAGGACTTGTTGCAGACCTGAAAAGTTCTCCGGGAAGGGGGAGCGAATTAGGTGAAAATTGCTGCTCGCAGATGTAATGGAAAACATCAGTCTTCGGGCCATCACAGTCAGAACTGCTGGCTGCCACCAAGGGCTGTGCACTCTCGGCAGCGTCGATTAGCGCCTGTCTTTGCGTGGCGGTGATTGTAGAGGCTGCTGCCTATTCGAGCAGGAGTGTCTCCAAATATCGTCCTACACATTCGTTATGCTCTTAACATGATTCGAGGACTCGCGCTAATGGTGCGACCGTCACTGTCCTGCTCTTATCACTGAAAAATAGAGCTGAGGAAAGAGAGAGAGAGAGAGGAAACTAGATGGTCGCAGCCCCAAGTGCAGGAATCCGTTTTCGGCAGCAGATTTGCCTTCCTTGGTGTCATAATTGACAAACACTTAAAATTTGGAGAACCCATTACCTCTTGACATCTATGGGATTGAAATACTAACCATAGTCCGACCTTACTTAGACTCTAATCTCACTCTACTATGCTTTCAACCCCAGCCATATCGATTACTGCGTCACATCTTGGGATGACACTTGCGCAAGACCTTTCTCACCTCTCCAACATGTTCAAGACCAAGCTATTCGAAATATAACCTGTAATAACTTTACGTGCTACGCATTGCCATTGCTCAGTAACTGTAAGATGTCCATTAGTGATTTTATTAAATACTCGCATGGCACTTTAGTCTTTAAATTTCATATGAAGTTGTCTTTCGCTTTACTCACCGATAATAAACTTCTCACCTCAACCATACATGGTTCGCATTAGGGAATAATTACCTTCTCCAAGAACTAGTTACGGCAAACAGACCATTAATTTTTGTGCAAACTCAATCTGGAATACGTTTTCATTGTGTCAGTGTGGTTCTATACCCAAGTTCAAAAATATTCTGCGTTCTTTTCTTCTTTCTTTTACATAGTTTCAGGTTCTTTATTGCCAAATTGCTTCGGCTATTGTTCAATGTGAATTGGTTTTTATTGCCTTGCCATGCTCTGACTGCTGTTTCTTTCTTTCACTGTCCCCCTTAGTCTTCTACATTGGGACCCCTTCCTGAACTCTGAGATGTATTTTAATGTATCGACATCAATGCAATAAAAATTTTTGAATGAGTGAATGAATCAATCAATCTATCAATCAAGCAATCAGTCAAGATTGTTGGTTTCTATTCTGTAATCGATAGCGTCTGAGGAGGTTAGTTGTTTGTGTGGTGGTGAAACATTTCTTTCCAGCATACATTGTTCAAGCCTGCAACCATCAACGTTACTTGATTGCAAACTCAGCTGGAATTCCGCGGAGAAAAGCGGCCCCTTTGCAATCTTGCTTGCGCGTTGGTGTTTCCTCTGCTGTTGGCTCGTTCGCACGATCGCTGCAAAACCAGCGCTCTATATTTGACGGCAATTTACGCAGATAATTGCGCTTCAGGGGATGTGTTTCTTTGTTCAAGCATTACTTTTTAGTGGTGAGATATTATATTGCAAAAATAAAAAGCACAATTAGACTGCGAATAATGTGGCATTGAAGCTGCGAGTCCGATCGCATGCGACTAAGGTAGTTTAGATTCTTAATCACGCAGCTTTGAAGATGAAAGAGTCCTTGTGCTTTGTGAGGGGATCGAGTGTTTTAATTGTTTTTCCTATAATTATGGTCATCGGCTGGCCATGCAAATTGGGTAATCGCATGTCACGAAAAACACTAGCCAAAAGTCGTAGCCAAAGAGCGTTGGCTGGGATAACTGCTTTTTTAAAAAGATGAAGACCTACTTCTTTGAAAGCTGGCCGTTTATGATGTTTTAAAACTCGACGAATGACGGGAAAAGCAAACATGCGCCTTACCAAAAACAATTTACTGAAGTTATAGAGAAAACGTTATTTTATTGGCAGTGCACATTTTAAAGAGCGAGAATCACGACAGGGACGTTAAAGAACCCCAGGTGGTCGAAATTTCCGGAGTCCTCCACTACGGCGTCTCTCATAGCCTTAGTCGCTTTAGGACGTTAAACCCCACAAACCAACCAACCAACCAACAGCCTCCTTTTATTTGCTCCCAAGACGGCAGTGTGCAATATCTCGCAGGTGAATGGCGACATATGCTCAGTATGGCCTAATCGAAATATTTCGAACTGGAATCCTTTCTTTTGTAATGACTAGGAGGGGTATGCACCTTTCTAACTTTCAGCGCCTGCGTCCCCTTCTATCCAATGCAGAAAGGATTCCATTTCATGTAGGAAGAATCGTTAGAACAAGGTAATCATGCAAATGCATCTCATGTTAATGAAATTCTCCTTGTCGTACTGCCGCTCCTACTAGGACAATCTGAGCGTTATTTAATGCTCCCGCTCTGGCGCAGAAGCGAACCATGAGCACCTGCACAGGCACTCTCCCCCTGTATTGCAAAATCTGCGATGGAAAAGAATATTTACCTT
>JAJIZL010069239.1:0-14121 GCA_023969395.1 Amblyomma maculatum
TCAGGCACCTACCCTGTCAAAGAGCATTCGGCAATGCGCTTTTTTTTGCAAGTAAAAAGGTTCGCTGACCACTGTTTTTGGTGGGTCGGACGCTTGGAAATTTGCTTCAGGGTGGCCATGTTGAATGATCGAAGATTCGACCTGCCTACGCCTTTAGCGCATCTTCACCACCACCGGATATGGGGTAAGAGGTCTGCACTATCTCCCCTGGAAGGATTCAAGAGAGTCGCAAGGAACACTTCGGGGAGGTTCCAGCGATGCCTTCTATCTTGAGCGCTTGTCAAATTCAACTACTCCGAGTAGTCAGTTTTACCTTCTGTGTCACACTAAACAGTGTACAAAACTAACCGGATGCCACTCAGTGGTAGGCTCTTTCAGCATGCTTTTTCGCACCAGTAAATGTGTCAGGCACACGGAGTAGCTAGATCCCAAATAACGATTACATTTATTTCAATGGTCAAGAAGACGCCAATAAAATTCTTGATTTTTTCCTGAGCGATTTCCGGAAAGATGTATTCTTTAGGCCAATGTTTATCTTCAGAACATTTTTTTTCCAGAGGACCGCTTTCAGAGGACAAACATTTTTTGCCAGGGCCTTATTTTGCGGAGTTTCTTTTTACGAGGACATTTTTACCTACTCCCCCGAAAATACGCTCAATTCTATCTGCTTCAGAAAGAGTGGCTGAGATCCGTGATCGAATGCAATTTATATCTGTGCAGCTCGGCTGTTACGCTCACGAAATGTACACATGTCGCTACATAATTTCGTCAACTGAAAAGGATGTTATCCGATCCTTCACATGAGCAAGAAATCACAAGCGCTAGAGCTGCAGCATCCGGACGAGGATTGTCGGCATTCCGTGAAGAAAGAAAATAAGTGGAAGGTTCGTACGATTGAGCGCACAATCTACGCCGTGCGAAACAAACTGTGTACCAGATTAAATCTTGAAAAAATATCAAAAAATGTTGAGGAGCGTGGAAGAAGTTTTTCCAGAATCAACACCGCTGGAGACAGGAAAGGTAGAATCAGATAACGAAATGTCAAGTTCTGTTCTTCACTTTTCGCAGAGCACTTCATTTGTATGTTCAGCTCCACACGTGATGGAGACTTGTGTGGAACATGAGGCTTTTATTATTGGTAATTCAAAATAAATCGAGAATCCTTTCCAAACATGACCAGCTCCAAATGACAGTCACCCATTTTGTGGACGCGATAGTCACGAGGCGAAACTTTCGGGGATATTAAAATAAAAGTTCTAGTTAATTAGGTTCTAGTAAAGACTGGTTTTGGGAAATCGGAAGAGCAGGAACAGTGTTTTTGGGTGCAACAAAATTTATTCAAAAAATATTTAAATTTACGACTTAGTGTTTAACATTAAATTTACGCTATAGGGTTTAACGTGCGAAAGCTACACAGGGTAAGGTATTCTATTCCCAAGAACACTTCCTTAACTCGTCATATTCGCACAAAGGACAGACAATCACGAATTGAATTCTTTTCTCAAAAGGGTGCTGGACTATAAAATCGTCATTCCCTTTCGAAGGTAATCTATTGCCGCGTGGAGCGTCTAAAACTATATTTCAACGGTAATAGTTCCTATTTCTTTGCAGACAAGGGCAATCAGGGTCAATAAAAAGTTCCGATAGTCGGAGTTCGTTTTCAGCTGGCCTTATGCTTCTTCGGGCTCATGGAGTGTCTGAAATGCACTTATTTCCATTTTTTGCAGAGTTTGGAGATAGGTGCTATGCGTTGAATCATGGCGCTCGTAGACAGGACTTTATTACACTAGAGCTATGTCTCTTAAAGAGGATGGTTGCGATATATTTCGAAACAGTTTAATCCTGGCAGCCTGGGTCAGCTCTAAGCGTTTGCGCCTTTGTGCGGAGAACTGTGTGAATGAAAAGCACCTAACGAAATTGTACAACCCCTCGGTAAGATTATTCGAAATATAAAAAACAAAAACAAAAATTGGTATCCAGATTGTTTTTTGTTCCAAAATGTATATGCGATTCCGTAATACTCACGTTTCTGAACGTAACCATCCTATTTTGCGAATTACGTGTGCTCACTCAAGGCTATCTTGAGACGATAAGCGGTGACAAGATCTGCTTGCATCGAGAGACAGTCAATCGTTCATCTCACTTGGGTAAGAAAAGAATGAAAGGACGCTACGAACCACTGGGAGGGGGGGGGGGGTATTGTGTTTAAGACGTTGTGATAACGGACGGTAGCCCGGCCGATATTTTTTATGCCGCATTAAAAAGGTGGCGACGTCACTTGATGCCGCAGAAGGGTCTATCCGCCGCCAGACCGTTCCCTCGGAAACGGGGAGGCAATTGCATGGAGGAGGCTACAAGGGGGCAATCATATTAGTCCCTTTTGGGTATATGCAACAATTTCAAAAGATGAAAAGGATCTACATTGCATAACATGTGGGAGATGGGGCACTCTAGATCATATTATTTGGGAATGTAACAACAGCCCAGGAGCTGAAGAAAATATAGATAGAGACGCCTGGGAGACCCTGCTGCGAAGCGAGGACCCCGCTCAGCAGCAGCAAGCCATCCGCCTGGCGGCTGAGGCAGTGAAGCAACAATGTATATTCACCAGACCTTAGTTCGCGAGGCTCCTGACTAAGGCTCCATCAGACCTGCGTGCCGGGGAGTCCGAAACGGAGCTTCTTCTCTGTGGAAATAAAGGTTTTTCAACAACAACAAATGCAGAAACGGCAAATAGAAGCAACAGTGAATTTCTGTATCCTTATATGCCCATATAAGCGTGGATTTGGTCGAAAGAGTTAAACGTTACGCCAAATCATCTATGCATCTATATTCAAACAAGTGGTTACAAGCGGCTTCACTCTGATTAAAACAACAAAAGTTTCAACGCAGGAAAGAAAGAGTTACGTAATGTGCTCTGTTGCAACCGCGTGCCTTTAACACAAAAATGCTTCGAGTTGTAGATTCGTTGTTCTTGGGCTTTTGGAACAGAAGTCAGACAGTGTACTCCGAGGCGAAGCCGGCACATTCATAGGCCTTGGTTAAAGACAAGCTCTATATCAATATCGGATTTTGTCCCGTCACGCCGTCACGCCATGTTGCCAAGTTAGTAGTTTGCCGCCTACATTTAGCATGGTTTGACCCTGTTTAGTGGGCAAAACTGCTGTATTATGGAGGCCAAAGTTGTTGCTATTTTTAAGCCTTAATGACTTGTTATTGGCGGTTTTCGTGGTCTTACAATTTTAGTTTAGAGTAATGGAAGTTCTTAGCATTTTATTCAGTTCTGTAAGCGAAAGTCGCTGGGATCGCAAGGTGGTGAATATTCGAACACGCCCAATTGGCCTTGAGCTGATTTGTGGGTAATTGTTTTTAAACTAAGTCGTTGAGTCTGCTGATGCAGCGCATGTTGTCTGGTGGACTGCGAGCTGTCAAGAATGTGCAAATCGTTAGGAAAGAGTGGCTGCAGGACCCTAAGTTTCGAAAAGATATGTGTGCCAATCAACTTGAATGGAAGAAGCCCACACCCACCAGCTGGAACAGACGTGGGAACGGAGCTGCATTCTGAAATGAGGTGAACTAGCACTGGGATCTTTCCAACAAAAATCTTTTCTTCGAGCTGCACGAGACAGCTCCCTCAATACAGATGTTGCTCTTGGAGAACGAATAGTTTGGACACGTGCTCAGTTGACTGAACATTATAAAATATAAACGAGAAACTTACGTGAACAGACATGACGATCCCTTCTTAATTACTTGAGCGGGATTCCCAAGCCACAGTAAATGCTGTTACAAGCATGGACTGCTCGCCAATGTAAACCAAGCGATTAGCGTGATATAAATATGACGCACTCTATTAACTCAATTATGAATGTACAAGTTGACTGCCATGTTTGAATTCTGTCTAGGATCGGTGATACGAGCGGACAATCGCCCGCAGATTGCTCGGATAACTAAGTTGAAGCAGTCGAAGGCTTTTTGGGAGCGAAATGCCTGCAGATAGTAGTTTGTAGCAATGAAAGAAAGACCCTTTTGAAAATTTGATTAAAACCATAATGGCACAGGTATGTCATCTGAGAATAAAGGTAATGTAATGTCAAGTTTGTAGTCAAAATAAAGAAAGCGCTTGTTGCTGTTCTTAGATTATTGCTTATAATGTTTGCTAGTCAAATATTAAATTTAGCGGGTTAAATAAATAACGATCATTATTAGGCTCCTTGCATAAATTGTTAAGTAGGCTTTCCCACATTGCGTCCTACTCCAAAGATGGCGTCACGGTCCGCCAGAAAAACAGCGACCTAGAGCTAAAATGGCATGTTGCTGCTATATAGACACATGTAATGCGGCGAGAGGAACTACGTGAAGATGTTCTTACGCATAAATCACACAAATGGTGGTCATAATATTTCCGAACAAGGCTGGTCCGCTATTAATGGGAAATGCAGCATAAAGGTGAAGCTGACTTAACCTTTACGAAAGGGGTCTTTTGAAAAACCTAATGACAATAATTAACAATATATATTTTTAATCATTGCAATAAATTATTGAATGTTTTTAAACAATTGTCAATAATGCTGTAATAAGTTAAGTAATTGTGGTATGTGACGTCATTAATATATGACGTCATACCATACCATACCATACGTGCAAGGGAAAAAAGGCAGTGTTTAGAGCCGACGTTTAAGAAAGGTTTTGGTGATCTCTCGCTGCCTGTCGCGCGGAGTAGCCCGCCTGTCGCCTGCACAGCCATCTAACCATATGACCCCTCACGTTGTACTCACGAACCGATCAGGCAGATAATTAGAAAGCATCGCAGTGCTCTCTGAAATTCATTATGGTTTGGTAGGCGCTATTTAATACAGACAAAGAAAAGAAAACACGGGACTGCGCCTTTATTTCTCTTGTTTTCTTTGTCTCTGTGTTAAAGAGCTCCCACGAAACCATCATGAACAACCTACCACTCGTCCAACTTCCCTTCTGTTGCTCTCTGAAATGCCTCGTCTCGCGCAGATCAACCGCCTGAGTTAGCGGGCCGCAACGCTGCGCTTAGCATCGACGACGCGGATCGATGTTTCTCTAGGCAAAGCATTTGCAACGGAAGGGTAACCACGACCCTCGTGCGGCTGTTAATTTGCGTCATTATTATTAATGCGCTGAAAGATGACGCAGCTGGAAAGTTCCCTTATATCGTCGTTTAAGTGCTTGCTGCAATTACAACAAGATGTGTCAGCTTACTTCATCACCCACCAAACTCTCTACCAAACTGCGGTGAGCTAACAGTTGCCTGCACTGCATGTCGAATTCGGCACGTGTTTTTCGCGGCCGTCTCAAATGGTTCAAAATGCGGCGCCCAACTCGGGTTATTTACAGCATTGGCAGAACATCTTTTGCGTAATGAAACGTCATTTTGACGTCATCATTAAATGTTTACGCATGACCTATTTCCCGTCACACAACGTCAGCCAATCAGATTTCAGGAGTCGGCTCTTGACAGTGGGTGGTTCATTTCACCCCATCCGTAATACAAGCGTAAGTGCTTCCCTTTCTATCATATATACCTCTGTTTTCCCTCCATATATTCCCTCCATGCATCATGAATACCGCTGCTAAAAATTGTGTTTTCATGCTCACGTCAATTTTACGTCACCGCAAAAAGCCACTTCGACACACCGAAATTTCGCGCCACAAATTTGAAACACGTGACAGTTCTGAGAACCAATCAGAGAAACAAAATGCCACCGAACGGCGGCCATGTGTGTCGAGAATAGGGTCCCGGGTCTGGCGTGCGTGTGATCACTTTTAGCGGCAGCTGCGCATGCGCGAACTTGCCGAGTGAGCACCGGCGTGCGCTCGGCTTCCTCGTATGACGCTACTGCGCGACCACATCTTCTTGCCCTCGTTTCGCCCTTCGGCTGTGGTGCATCTGATAATGCTGCGAGGTAGCAGCGCTCGTAAAAGAAATGCAGACGCCTCGCCATGACAAAAGATCCCGAAGTGGTAGCTTGGAAGTTGGCCCAGAGGCAGCCATTATACGAGAAGCGCGAGACCAAACGAGCTGCCGAAACGCCAGAAGAGCGGGTGGCTCGCCTCGCTAAACGACGGCAAAGGGATGTCGAACCGGCAACTAACGAAGACGCCGGACAGTTGTGCAGCAGAAAGAACGAGAGGAATGAAAAGGACAGGACGAAACGAGCGAATGAAACAATGAAGGAACGCATCGCTAAACGGCGACGGCAAGAGGCTCAAAGGCGGATATTAGCCGCGCCTGCCACCGGTGTCAGCAGCCAACAAAGGGACGCCGACGACGCCATGGAAGAAGAGACAAAGATTTGCCGGTGTGCAGACTACACGTTGAAACTTTGTGAAAGTACCAGTGCGACAAAGGTGTTTAGTACTGACTTTTTGTGACCTATTTCTTTGTGTGACTTTTGTGTGACTTTGTGCGATTTGGCCATGTGTGTGACGTTTGTGAAAGACTGGCATCTACGGGATCTGAGACCGGTAAGTGACGCCATGCGCAGAATATTGAACTTAGCGTCTGAGCTATTAGGCCAAACTGCGATGTAATGTGTGTGCAACGTGCAGTGTGTCTTTAGCTAAAGAGAAAGTCCCTCTGTTCAGCGTTAGCAATGGGTATCGCTATCCGCCGAAGCCTCGAGGTTTACCAGTGTTGAACGATGTTGCTGAACGTTTGAGAACCACAAGTACAACCATGGAATAACCACAGGCTAAACCGCAAGCATCACTGAACCTTTTCGCTTCGGATATTCAGGCTTAACCTAAGCTAAGCCGAAGCCAATTTATTTGGATTAGTAATTGAGTGAGGACATATACGCGAACGAGGATCTGCAAGGGGAGCGGGCACATGGGAGCCATTATCTTTGCGGCATTCTAGTTTTAAAAGCATAGGCTGTGTCCTTACCCCATTGTTTTATCCACAAGCTTAAGAGTGTGACTAGGGTAAAGATAGTAGTGTAAACATTTTTAGGTGCATAGATGGGTGCACTTATGCACTGTATTTGACCACATATACAGTCAAACTGCACAAACACATATTTGAAAGTCCGTGTGTGGCGGAAAGGTTTTGTACTTTTCTGACATTGAAAAACTCACGCCGAGACCAAGCATAGCACACGTCTTGGCAAAAAAAGAAATCAAGCCACAGGTACTAAGGAACGCGATGTCCTATGAAAGGCGCTTATGACAAAAAAAAAATATGGAGGATGCGTAAGCTTCGCCTTTAAGAATGGAACGCGATAACGTTATCGCGCCCCGTTCGCACCGTCTACTCATTTGCTTGTCGCACTTTTGAGTGACACAAAGACGCAGTTCACATGATACAACACTCGTTCACTTGTCCAAAGCATGACTGTTTGGTAATTACTTGTTCTGAAACGTGATATTCTGGGACATAGAAGCGCTGCCAGCCACCTTGCCGAAACCCACGGGCCTCAAGATGTAGTCGTAGTTCGTCGGCAACATCATTGCCGATCCGAGCAGGTGCGATGAAGATCTCAGAGGCAATGTCCTGTCTATCTTATTCCGTGCGCCACACGCATGTTGGCGCTACGTGCACGCCAAGCGAAGAGGAATTACAGCGGAAAAGTATTTTGCCGCTCGCTTAAATGCGTGTTCTGCAATTTTGTAATTTACATGCTCATAATTATTATACGCCACAATATACTTCTCTGAGGGACCTTTCTGAGACAACACCGCAATCAATAGACGCGCCTTTGTTCATTTCAAACCACCTGACTGGCGTGGCGGAGTGGTTAGCGAGCTCATCGCGCACCCCGGCGGCCCACATTCGATTCTTCAGGTCGGCGATTTTGCGCTCACGGCCAACGCGGGACGGCGGCCGCCGACAACGACACCGACTTTTCTGCGAAACGGGGCTCTTAACGCTATCGCGTTAAAAAGTCATAAATTGCTATTTAGTCTGTTAGACTGCGTACAACTTGCTAAATAATTTCGTTTCGTGCAGTGACGTGATCGTGGGTTGATTATTCTGTCGGTTTCTCGGAGGCAATTACTGCGTCAGAAAGAGATGGATTGATGGCCCAATGCGTGCCTTAATTATTACTCGCACGTAAAACTTGTGAGCAATTGTGCAATTTTTGTAATATGGCATTGCGGTGCGTGATTAAATCTGCACTGACAACACGGGAAACAAAGCAGAACGCAATCGCATGACAGCTATTTTCTTGGCATGGCAAAAATGAAGATTACTGGCGTGAAATTTCAAGTCCAAGCTCAAGATAACTTTATTGCCGTCGATGTAGAGGCTCCTCCGCTCCCTCAGAAGACCCTAGTGGGCCTCCAAGGGAGGGGGAGCCCCGCAGGGGGACGTCTTTCGCAAAGCGTCTCGTGCCAGACGGATTACTCGAGCTTCTTGCTCCAGAGCCCGGCTCCGTAGGAGGGCATCCCAGATTCCTTTCTTTCTGATTCCATCAATATGCCCGGAAGAATTGGGGCATTCCCAAATGAGATGACCCTGATTGGCTATTATGTCGCAATTGGTGCAGAATTTTGGAGGTTCCTCTCCCTCCTCGTATAGATAAGACGGAAATAATCGGTTTGTAATTTTTTCCAGTCTTTGCTCTTGTTAGCTGTGAGAGACCTTGGTGCGCCGACGATCTGAATTTGGAAACCTCGCCATTACATGAACGTATTGCGTTAGATGAAACGAATGCCGGCGTCTCGAATCCGATCATGCTATTTTTTCTTTTTATTAAAATCATAGCTTTGGAGTAAATGGGCAAAAAACAAAAACAAACAGAAAACAAAAACGGACGTGGCTTCGCAAAGTAGAACGCTGCTTTAGAACGAATTTGTTCCGTCTTGTAGTGTCCTCGTGTCATCACGAATGTGTTACGCTTTGCTCAAGACAAAGAAATGTAATCATATTCTTTCAACACGGTCAGCGATCTAGTGAAATGGGAATGAAGACACTCGTCACACTTTATCTACCATATATAATGACTCGCGGCGAGAAGTTTTCACCGAGCTCCCGAGTGAAAACAAAAAAAAAAAACACACACACACACACCCTAATAACCAGAATACAATATGATGTGTAGTAAGAAGTTTACAAACAAAGCACAGTTATTGCTTTTTTGACCCATTAAATGCTTGAGGCGGGAAGTGGCAGTTTAAGCGGCACTCAAACATTCTTGCATTGCCTGGTACACAAACCGTGCTTCTGAATCTAAAAGAGCACCTGCCTCGCCTAGTTGAAGCATTGATGAAGCGAATAAAAAATAATCTCGACCAGAAAACCAATTTAGCAAGGCTTCATTCGGTCCGCAACTTGTGTCACCGTTACTACACGTTATTATTATTCGAAGAATAGCTTCCACCTTGAACGTGTTTAGACTTCGAAATAGCTGAAACACAGACCTGCTTCATCTTTTTTGCCGGTTTCCTCAAGCAAGAAGGCTCATACACTTCCGCGACGCTTCAGTGTCTAGACGGACCAAAGGATAGAAGGGCGGAGGCAATAAGAGACAGGTCGCACTGCCGATATAAATATAGAGCGGCATCCTTCCTCTGCACCCTTCAAGGCGAAATTGATGGTGACAACTGTAATTTGTAGGTGCCAGTCAAGCTTTAGGCGCTGCTCGCTTGTCGAGGGGAGGAACAAGTGTCTAACGAAATGGGAAGATTCGAGGAAGAAGAAAGAATCTATAAATCAATTAAGGAAAGCGGAACATTTTTTTGGTATCCTTTTAATACGAACAGCACGTCGCACAGCGTAGGTTTACTATAGGTGTGGCTGTTTTATACCTAATAGATCAGTGGTAGAGGAGGCATGGTACTGCTTTTGGGTCAGATATTAAGGAATAAACTTTAGTTCCAGATTGCCAAATAAAGATTTCATCGCACAATAAATTGATAAACCTATTTTATGGTAGTCTTTTGTGCTGGAACGAAAGCTTAGAAATTCAGTAAAAGGTTTTTATTTATAAACATAAATACGAATGCGTGTTCTCCTAAGCTTGAAATTTTGTGTTGAAATCGCATATTTGTATTGAAATTCGAAAGGAAGTTAGTTTTTCGCATTTTGTCACCGGAATGAGGCCTGATTGCAAATTACGCAACTTTTTGCCTGATATTGTCGCGAATGCTGCACTAGGCTAGTAAGCGGTGCATTTCGGGTAAGCGTCGCTAGTCACTACTGCGCATACGCCGCAACACTGGCAACCTGTTGATCCGAGCCAGAGAGTTGAAGAATAGGATGGAAAGAGATGGGAGGGAGGAGAAGAAGCTGCTGAAATGAAGCAAGAAGATTAGGAAGATGCCAAGAATCGCCGAATAGCCGATCAAACAATACTGCCTGCCTCCAGTGCAACGACAACGAGAAAGTTCGAGTCGGACTTTGTGAACAATCCGTTTGATAGCTTTTTTATTCGAGAAGTTTTCCGTTAGACATAGTGAAAAGGAAGCGGAGAGTAGGAGATAGTTAGGAGTGTAAACAGGTCTCTTAAATAATCGCATATAACGTCCACTTCCTTTAGTCAGTCAAGGGCCCACCGCAGGCCTACTTTCCGTAGGTAGCAC
This sequence comes from Amblyomma maculatum, assembly GCA_023969395.1. Lineage (NCBI taxonomy): Eukaryota > Metazoa > Arthropoda > Arachnida > Ixodida > Ixodidae > Amblyomma > Amblyomma maculatum. Next base: position 10,558 of record JAJIZL010069239.1, read on the forward strand.
TGTCTCACGAATGCGGCGCATATCTACGCTTAACAGAGTTGAGCCATCATTAATTTTTATATAACAGCAACAAACAGAATCAATGCGAAAGAAAAGATCCTCTGATCTTTCGTTAGAATTTTTGAGACCAATAGAAATACACGCAGCCCATGTATGCATTTTTGTAACCGCCCGCCCATTTTTCCTTTGCGTAATATCGGAACAGCCTGTTCTGTGGTACATTCTACTATTATTTGGATAGTTTGTGTTGTTAGGGTTGTTTCGTTCGTTTTAGTTCTTGGAAAGCACCTAAAACTACGTTTATATTGATAGCATGTTCTCTTGCTGACTATATAAATCCAGGTAAACGGATCGGGCATCGCTTCTTGAACCTTCTGTCTTCGTCAATGTCAGCTGTCCTCTTAGTGACTCGTTCACGGGGACCAGCCTATATGCGTCGTGCCAGCGCAGGCGCGGTGCGCATCCGTTTTTATCTTGCATCGAAAAAAGCTTAGAAGCCCCGTTCACAGAAAGGAGGGGACCGCAGGGCGTATCATCAAAGATTCTCAGGCCCTTGAAAAGACGAAATTGTTGGGTCCCATAAAAACGTGCTTGCCTCAAAGACAGGCTGGATGCGATGTCTTCGGCGGAAAGTTGCCCGAAAAGCTGTGCAATAAAACGAATAAGTACGAATGGACGATGAGACATTGCTTTTTCCAGATAAAAACAAAATTCAGCTGTTCCGTATACCATCAAACACGCGTCTGTTATCGGAGTTTGAGGGCATCTCGCAATTTCGGCTCGGGCTTAGAAACCATCTCCTGTAGCCAACGCTCCTATCTCTTACATTGTTTCATTTATAGCGTTAGATGGCTTCTATTTTTATGCTTTTGTTTCTTAAATGGAAGCCGAAACAGCCAGACACTGCCCACCAAAAGCCCAGACAAATCAAGAAAGGTTCTGTTCAGATGCGCAGCAGCGTTGGATGGGCAAGACGTTCATGTAACCCATAATATTATCACGTGGTGACAAGCGAAGAGAACAGCAGAACATGGTGACAAGATGAAAGATGATTTAATGGTTGGCCTAGCTCGAGGGCTTCTCTCGCGCCACTGCCTACCTCCTTCTTCGTAACACTTCCCGGGGCCACCGAGAGATCGTCCCAATCGGTTCGCTTGAAGTTGATGGTGACGTGACGGTGAGGATCTTCAAGGAAAGATGGCAGTGAACGACTTGCTTGCCACCACGATGTCTGATGCGTGGGTGATCCGCCTCCCCTGGAGCTGTTCAACCATCCGTCACCAGAGTCCACGGGGCCGATGGCTTGAGGTTACGTCGGGCGGCTTGGCCGGGGATTGCGTGTTCGTGTCCATCGGTTCCTTCGGGTCTTTCGGGTTCTTCGTCTCGGTTTTGGTTGGTCTGTGTGTTCTCCTTGTCTTAAGATCCGGGCTGGGGGCTGGGCAGTGGTAGTTGGCTGGGTCTGGGCTGGAAGGGCTGGGGCGAAGCTGCTCGGTGATGTCCCTGGGCCCTCGGTCGATGGTCCCGGCTCACAGATGGCATCGATGCTCCAAGGCGAGGATGGGGATGACGTACGCCGCACCTCCAACCAAAATATTACGTGGTGACAAGCGAAGAGGACAGCACAACATGGCGATAGTGCGAAGTGTGATTTAATGGTTGGCCTAGCGCGAGGGCTCCTCTTGCGCCACTGCTTATCTTCTTATTCATAACAATATAAAGGCGGCATTTAATCTCTGTCTTAACGGTATGACACGAGAGCAGTCTGCGATCTACTCTAATCACACATATTGACACATGCCATTCATAGACGAAGATTTGAACGGGCGATTCGGAGAAGACGACAAAGCGAAACAGTGCTCCGCTTTCGTGCTGCCCTGACTGGCTGTTGGTGTTCTTCGGTGTCAGAGTGCCAGAGCGCCTTCTGTGTAACGTTACGTTACAAGTCTGGTGGAGTAATTGCCAGGTATCGATCCAGTCCTGCACAATCAACCTGCCAATACGGAGCTTACCCCCGTACATCAACGCCTCGGCCGCTACCAGGACGACGCATCCTCAGACGGCCGTCGAACCTGCTGCAATGACATCTGAGAGCAGGGTTCCCACCCACATCCTGTGTCATCAGCCGCGAACACCCCCATCCTTTCATGGCGACGTGTTCGAGGACGCCGAGGACTGGCTTGAGAACTACGAGCGAGTTGCTCGTTACAACGGGTGGACTGATGAGCGCAAGCTCCACAACGCGTACTTCGCCCTTGAAGAGTCTGCACGGACATGGTTTGAAAACCATGAGGCTGCCTTCCCATCCTGGGCAGCCTTCTGTCGTGATTTCAAAGCCACCTTTCCTAGCGCCGACCGCCGGGAGCGAGCAGAAGCTGCGCTACACTCGCGCAATCAGCGCCCGAACGAGAGCGTGCGTATGTTCTTTGAGGACATGACACGCCTTTTCAAGCGTGCAGACCCACAAATGCCTGAAGATAAGAAACTGCGTCACCTGATGCGGGGCGTTAAACAAGAACTTTTCGCGGAACTGGTGCGCAGTCCACCGCACACTGTGGCGGAGTTTCTCAGCGAGGCAGCGACCATGGAGACAACGCTGCAACACCGAGCCCGTCAGTACAACCGTGACGTGAACATCATTGGGTCCGACGCACCTCCTGTGTATATCGGCAGCGACATGGACGCACTACGAAATCTCATCCGTTCTGTCGTGCGGGAGGAATTGCAAGCGCTCCGGATGCCTTGCAACACAACAGCTTTTCCTTCACTGGCTGAAGTCGTCCGGGACGAGGTGCGTATGGCAGCTCAGCAAGTTGGTGACGTTCCCCAGCAGCGCGTTCCCCACCAGACGATCGACGCGAGGCCCACCTACGCATCCGTCTTACGTAGGGCTCCCCCGCCGGACCATAGTATCAACGCCGTGTTACGACCGTGCATCCGCATTTGCGCGCTCTATTGTTCGCCTGTGGGCATGGAAAAGTATTGTGAATATGTGGTGATGGTCCAATGGCTCTAAGTGAGCCTGTTTCCAGGAATCCTGTTTTGTAAGCCTGTTTTGCTTTGTGGACAACCTGCAAATGCCAAATTGACCCTGTCAAGAGAACGTCTGGAAAAACACAAAGAAACGTCCCCCTGCGGGAAATAGCAGGAAGTGCTTTCTTTTGTTCACCCTTCCAGTCGAGAAGGGCTATCGTCCAGTGAGGAATGTCTACTTTTCAAAGGAGACGACAGAGTGACATGTCCGCTGACGTGCAGGACAAGAAAGGAGCATGACGCATACAGCCATTAAGTGATTTCCCAGGAATGCAGGAAAGATTTGCAATTGTCGAAAACGGACAATGCTGGGAGCGGATGCGGCGCCACGTGCACTCGGGTTTCTGAGAAGTAAAACCCCTTTTCAGAACCAGCCTGTGGTTTCTTTGCTGAAGAATAGAAATGTACCTCCTCTCCTCGCCGTTCCCAAGCTTTTCCCGCCAACAAGTGATCACGCCCAACGAATGAATGCCGGACCAGTCAGTGCTTCAGACCATCAGTGCAGTGATGTGTTCGATTGGATGCCGATACCTG